>VUQJ01039521.1:0-22630 GCA_015108635.1 Andinoacara biseriatus | reverse complement strand
TTTACAATCAACTGTCCTTCAGCAGATGCACTGCAGCACGCTTTAGGGTTGAGGTAGCCACTGATGGTAAGCTTTTATGACGTACCTGGCGATGAATGTGACACTTTTCAGCAATATTTAGCAGAGCTCATCTCATGATATTATTTCTGCTACTATTGATACTATGATGCCAAGTACTAACAGATATGCTAATAGAATCATAGGATTATAACAAACAAACTATCGTGTACCAAGCGAAACTCAGCGGTGTTATGGCCTCTTCACACTTTCAGTGTAAAGGAAGCTGTTGTCATATTCTTGTTTTCAAAGAGGCTAAATGACTCAAAAAAGAGCACACTACTTTCTACTCAACATCCACTCATTTATGTATTTGTAACATAAAGGCTTTGTTTTGTGGAATAATACAGCAAAAGGCAGATGTCACATCTGAAATCTTTTGGTCAGATAGGAGTAAAAATAAAAAAGTGAATTTAATGCTTTTGTCGCAGGCTGATCGGCAGGATAAAATCATTTATTGTCGATTGTTGCTTAAATACTGTATTTTCTTTCTGTCCTCAACGGCCGAGATGATGTGTGCTGTTACAAAATCACTGCTTAAATTCTCCAAGTCACTCTGCATTTCTCATGAAAGTTGACAAACTTAGACATGAGGTAAAACCTATTATAAGCGAGGCTTACATCTTGATAGCTCAAATGGCAGGAAATTAGTTGAAAGCAGCGTGAAAACCTGTAGCGGAGGGAGTGTTTAAAGTTGACTTTTCCAGTAAAGTTGGCTATTTGTGATCAATGACAGATGCTTTCCCGGCACACCTAAATAGGTAGTAGACAGTGGGTTGTTGCTAGAAAAAGTAACATAGGATTGCAATGCATTTTTAAAAATTTTATTCTTTCACTATTTTACAGATGTTTTTCGTTTAAGTGTTATCCAAGCAGATTACATTGAGTACATATTCATACTGTGATTACAGAGTATGATTAATAAAATGAGTAGAAATTAGTCAGCTGTTTGACATTGAATTAAAAAAACAAACAAACATCAACATTAAACCAGTCTGAATGCTCCGTGAAGCCTCCCCCAAAATACCTGCTTGTCTGCTTGTGTTGTTCAAAGGCAGCACTAATCATTATGTCACTACTGCCAGATGGTTTAATTTAATAATATTATTTAAATTCAAAAAATGATTTTGCAGCACTTTTGTCCATCTGATTATAAGTGTGGTATACTATCTGTAAGCGCTGTTTTTTTTTCACAGTTTCGTCTCTTGGTGTTTATCAGAACCACATCTCTGGAGGTGGAAACTTGGAAATAGGACGCCCTTAGTTTTTCACGTCTGTCAGCAATTTGACATTAGGTCAAATGGCAAATCAGATAATGAATGCATGTGCTTGTTAACTGTGTCATATGGTAAACTCCTGATATTCAGATTAATATAAGCCTTTCAAGTCTGTAGGAGTTCCTTAAATACAACTTCAGTCATTTGGAAGGTCACGTTGTTGTTGGTATTCATGGTTAAGAAACCAAAACCTCTTTTTACTGTAGTGCTGTTGCAACTGGAGTGAGGGTCATGTTCTGTATTTCTGCTCTTAAGTTTGAGATAGGATTTTTATTTGTGCTTTGTTCTGTATCATTATGTCTCTTGACTGCCTGTTGCCAGATGTTTTACAGAAGGATTTTGTCCTGTTGAGGGTAAATGGCTTTTCTCTTTAAAAGACCAGTGCTGATATCCTGACATGGTTCCTCTGTTCACCTTCTGAATGACCTCTAGTTATGCTTAAATTTGAGGTTACAACTTTCCAAAGTACAAGCTTTATGTTAAAATGGTCAATATAAACAATACTGTGCAAAAGCATTGAGTCATTCCTCATTTCTTTATATTTTTCTTCTGAGGATCCAAACTTGTATTTTAATTTTATTTTATTTATTAGGAACATAGCAAAATTGGAGAGACACAGAAGAGTATTTTTTTCCACCATCAAAGCAATTCCCGAAGAGCTACTACCCAAAAACTTGGCATAACTCAGCATGGTGGGCAGTATGCCCTTAAAAAAAACAAGAAACGCGGACAGCAAAGTGGCACAGCAGATGAGCGTAATCTGAAATCCACATTCTTAGGAAATAGGATAAAATCCAGCAAAGACCTGAGAGATCCATCTACTGTTTGCTGAATCATAGGAAATGGTTTTAATGGAAGGGGTGGCTGTGAAGAAGTCAAGAGGAAGGAAGGAAGGGAAACAGGGAGAAAAAGTTGAGAAATGCGAAATTATTCAATCCACATTTCATATTTTTGGTTCAAGTCATCAATACATAAAGAGAGAGGAGATCAGGAGGAACAACAGTGAGTGTCTACCCAATATGAAAGACATCTTTTCATCTGGAAAGAGTCTGATTGGCAAAAGCTTCATTTGTCAGCATGACAATGATCCCAGACACACTGCCAATGCAGCAAAAGCAGACCTGGATACCCAGACCCCAACATTTTTTCTGAAGCACCAATGCATAAATCAGTGCACCTCTTTCCCATTTTCCTAGCAAAATGACTTCCGCACTTCTGCACGGTACCGTATACTTTGACATAACTCATCTCAAACATGACCAATGTTTAGAATAATGAAGTCAGTGTGTGTGCAAATCATTTATTTGAGCTAAAAGCACAGATTTCAGACTGCCCATCACATCTTTTTCTCAAATCTTGACTCTGTATGACATAAATGAGACAGGATATCCTAATATGGTGATCTCAAAAAGGGAGCTCTTCAAAGGAAAGGAGCAAACACGACTCGTTTGTGACAGGGGATGAACTGCTACACAAAGTCTCTATTAAACACAAACAGATTATTTTAACCTTAAAATAATGCAAAACAAGCAGCAGAGTGCTCTGTGTCCTCTGATTGTTAGTTATTCTCTCCTTCCAGTTCTCAGACAAGATGACCAGTCAGATCACTGGCCGGCCATCGTCCTCTACGCGATCATCAAGGAGGTACCTTTGCATAGGTGGAAGGAGTTCTTGCGTCTGCTCAAGGTGGCTGACCAGCAGCTGGAGCGAATCGAGCTGGAGGCCGGTTTCGCTCTTGGTTCCATGGAGAAGCAGTACCAGATGCTGAGGTTGTGGAGCCAGCGCGCTTCCGCCAAGCTCAGTGATGTTTTCTCAGCCTTACACTACATGGATTTATCCGGCTGTGCCCAGCTGCTACAGGAAAACCTGGAGAAGCTGCAGGGGAGGCCTGAGCAGAGGCAGGCATTCACAGCCTTGTGAATGGAGCAGCACAGGACAACTGAGGCTGTACCCGGTGACACAAGTGTAATGCTATCTATAATACGACTGGAAACATAAATTATTCAGCCACGGATGCCAGTGTGAAAGACTAGACACTTTCTGGAAGGGATATTACTGTTTGTAGCTATATGGTACAACCACAGAAACTTGGAATGATGCCACTGAGTAATGCAGACTGAGATTAGAGACAAATTACAACTTGGAAGAAGGGTGAAAATCTGATAGGTTGGATTGTTTGATTCAGACAGAAACTTAAAATGTTGAATTCAAATGTATGAAGTCATTGATTTGTTACAGTGCAGAAGGCAGTTTTGAACACAAGGTTGCTTCCTCAAACACGTGATAACAGTAACATTAGGAACCACATCATACCTCTTAACACTCATAGTGTTTTCAGAATCTACAGTGGGTGGATAAAGTAAATAAAAATAAAACATTAAGGGAAGTCCCCTCCCATTAACTCTTGGCAGCTGTGAAAAAAAGGGTTTAGTATACAACTTAACCTCCAGCATGTTGTGTGGTGTCTCTTAAATGCCAGCAGTGGAGGCTGTGGTTTTACAGCAGTACTGTAATGTCAGCAGGTTGTGTATGTGCTTAAAGAGTAAGCAAGGAAGCTGTGCTGTACTTCTTTGATGTAGTGTACATGATTATTTTACCTCCAAGAGTATGTGCTTGAAATTATTCTCCTTTTAACTAGTCAAAGGAAAGACTTCTTCCGTTTGAATATTGAAACTGTGTGTGATCATTGTGTACATCCATAATGTTTGTGCAGCTCTGTAGTAGGCAGAACTTTTTGCCATGTCTGACATCTCCCTCATCTTGTTGTGACATGAAAGTCTGGCATAACAACTCCGCTACTGATTCTTCTTGTGCACCTTCGCAGAGGAAGAAAACTGAAATCCCCAAAGGACGTCGGTTTTTCAGTTTCCTGCAACTAAATGGTGTCAATGTGCAGTAGACTGGGTTTTTCCTCACCACACATATTCCATTTAAACAGATGGTTCTCATGTGTGGTGTTTGGGTATCTCACTTTGAGAATTTTGTGTGTGTGTGTGTGTGTGTGTGATTATAGTTCACTGACAGTAAAGGCTTAAAGGCTTTGGATTTTCCAGGTTAAGGTGTTTATTTAAGAATGTTTAATGGGAATTCAGGTCATTGTCCTTGAGATATAAATATTTTTTTACATGTTTTGCAGTTTAAAGTATTTTTCTTTTTTTATTTATGGCCTAATATTTTTCTTCTCACGGTGGTCTCCGGTGGTACAGATTTATGACAGGGTGCTACTGTAATCATACATGTCATCATACAACATGTCATGAATAAACTTTTTGGCCACAAGGTGGGAGTATGGACTGTGTGTTTGAACGGCAGCAGCTGGCGTGCAGTTCTGAGCTCACGCAGGATCCCCATACAAAGAAAATGTGAGCATGGTGCTTGAAGAGCTTTTATTCTTCAGTTGGATTACACCAATCTCATGAATTGCAAATTTCGGCTAGAGCACAAAAAAAACAGCTGCCCCACATTGTCACTAGACACAGAATGGAAGGATAACAGATCCCATACGGGACGACATGTATCATTGATGTTGTGTGTGTGTGTGTACATGCAACATGACAACCTCGAACTTCTTTTTTCTTTGTTACATAGAGGCAAATACGTGTTGATGCGCTGCCAGGCTGCACATCAACACGTGTTTGCCATTTTTCCAACTACACGAGTTTATTATCTGTACACCGGTTGCAGCAGGCTGCGGGTGAGTAAAGTAGGATTTAGCATGTTTCAACCTCTTGAATGTATGTAGGGAAATGAACACCCCGGTTAATGCATTTAAATAATAATAATTAAAAATCCGCCTCCTTTCACGACGTGGTTCTTGCTTCCAACATATCTGGGAGTTCTCAAATTCTTTTATCAACTTTGTGCAAAATCTCCGATCAAGGAAGCTGCAAGCGTCCTACGCTTCCTGAGCTCGAGCATTAGTGGTTTCTACTGGCAACCGGACCCGAATTCTCGAAAACAACAGCGGGCGACGCAAAGCGACCTCCTGAGAGCAGACGCGACGGGACCCGGAGGAGTTTACTGAGACAGAAAGTGTTTTGTTTTTTTTTTGTCTCCCTGTCTTTTCACCTGTTTCACACTTTTTAAATACCGCTGCAGCTCCTGTTTTGTGAGTGTTGACATGGCAACGTTGGGCCCTTGGCTATTGAATGACAAAAATGGAGTCCAGTTTTCTCTTCTTGGGACGACCAGTTTGAGAAAATAAGTTGACACCAACCGTGAATTGCACATTTTAAAGTCCGTAGCTTGAGGCATTCGGCCCGCTGCGGCGGCTGCTGCTGCCAAAAAAAGGGCCAGAGTAACAGGTAGGTTAACAATGGCTCAGTAAAAGCCACACGTAATTAAAATCAGGCATTTTTTATTCTGATTTTAGCTGTTGTTTTCGTTTGTTTATTTAAACATTTTCGCCAAATTGATATCAAGTGAGATAATTACAAATATGTAGTTATAAATAAAGTAAAATACTCCAAAACTCTTGAGCCACCCCTCATTTCTTCATAATTTTCTTCCAGGGATCCAGACTTTCTTGTAATTAAAAAAAAAATGTAGTCTTGAGCAGTAGTTCTCTGGGCTTTCTGAAGTTTTTCTTTGAACATTGGCTGCTTTCTCACTAATTTTCAGTCCAGTCCTTGTATCTGACCATTTTCAGAGGAATGCTTTTGTTTGTTTGTGGAACCACTTAACACTGACCTAGGAATCATTCAAGCATAAAAAGGCACCAAACTCAAGGGTTGAACCAGTGTTGTGTCTGCAGTATAATGTATAAGAATTTAAGCCATGACCATTATCAAAATGACCTTCATCAGGCACAAAACAATTCATATAATCACTCACACACAATTAGATATAACTTGACACCCACACATCTCGCCCACCAGGTAGAATTCAGTCATCCACTTAGAGAATACTAACTGGCGAACACTTAACACGTATGTATGCTAAAAATTTGAAAATTAAACCAATAAAAACATCACTTTAATGACAAAAGATCCATAAGGCCTGTAAAACAAAGAACAAAAACTTAAATTTATCGTCTGTTATATCCACACACCTCAAAAGAGGGACCACGTGCAGTCACTTACATCCCACACAGCATTTGGATCTATAAGTACCACGATGAACTTGTACCCAATGTAATGCTATTGTTCCCTCATGATTTAATTTTTTTGTAGGGAGCATTCTGTTCAGTATCTGGCCGGTCAGTTAACTGATATTCCCCAAAGCATCATCAGGAACGGCCATTCTGAAGGCCTTGAAGGGTGGCAGTCAAGAAGCAATTCTTAAGGAAGGGAAATAGGGAGAAATGGCTGAGCTGTGCCAAATTACACAAGAACTGGACTGAAAATGTGACAACAGGTCTGATAGAGAGATGAATCCAAATTTGAATTTTTTTGGTTCAAATCCTTGGCAGTATGTAGGGAGCTGATCAGGACAGAGGGACAACAGCGAATGTCTGCAGCCATCTGTAACACATGGTGGAAACTCGGTGGTGGTTTAGGGCTGCATTTCAGCCTGTGGTGTTGGCAAACTTGTCAAAATTGATTGAATTCTGCACAAAAGTAACATCATGTTTTGATCCATCTGGAAAGCATCTGATTGACAGCAGCTTAAATTTTCACCCTGACAATGATCCCAGTCACACTGCCAATGCAGCAAAAGCATACCTGGATAGAAAAACACACACTGGAGCATTGTCAGTCATGGATTGACCTCCCCAGAGCCCAGACCTCAACATTTTTTCTTTTTTTTTAGCAGTGTGGGATCATCTCGACAGAGAACAGGACAAAAGGCAGCCAACATCCAAAGAAGAGCTTTAAATGTCCTTCAAGAAGCCCGGAGAACTATTCCTGAAGACTACTTAAAGAAATGACAGGACAGCTGCCTAAGAGAGTTCAGGCTGTGATAAAAAATAAAGTTTTTAAAAAGAAGTTTTGATGTGTCACAGATAAATTTTATCCTCATTTCTCTTTTTAATCATAAGACTACAATGTTTCCATTGCTCTGAACAGCCAAGAAGTGCAAAACAAGAGGAAAGGGTCCGCTGCCCAATCATGACTGCTTTGGTTCGACCTGAAGTCAATATTTCAGAGCTATGTGAGGATGGAGACAAGTTCCTTGGGAGCGGAGAGCTGGAGAGGGCTACCTCTTTGTACATGTCTGCCTTCAGGACTCACGCCACCTCTGCAGTCTCCCACATGCGAAAATTGGACAATTCCAGTCTGGACTTGGTGATTGCTACTCTACAAGGTTGGCTTGACAATCATGGGAAGAATCAGCCTCCAGAGGGTCTTAATAAAGGTCTTGCTGCTGTGTTCCTTTCCACACTCAGCCCCAACAATCTGTCAGCCACCATTTACAAAATGGAGTCTCTTCTTCAGAGCGGCAGGCATGCCTGTGAGGAGATTTTTGCTCGCTGCACTGTTATGCTTGAAGGGAAGCAAAACCCTCCTCCCGAGGGTTCAACTCGCACTTTGTTAGAGATAACTCGAGCCCTTGCCTGCTTGCTATCAGAGCCTCATGCATTAAAGGGACTAAAGCTTTACCTCAAAGCTTACCAGAAAAGCAAGTCTGAAACTGTCACACTGGTGAAGAGCAGACAAGCAGGGCACCTTCCAAAAATAGTGAAGGCCTTTACAGACCAAATAATGCTCATACATCCCACTCTGGTAGTTGACAGTGAGTGGACAGTGAGAACAAAGGACAATGATAAGCTTGAAAAAGAAGCTTCTTCTACAGTTATTGAGTTTTTGTTGTCTGTCTCACCCGGTAACAGAGACGTACAGGAACTCCAGGCAGCATATTTGTTTTTGACAGGCAGGTTTATGGACAGTGCAGAGGTATACTCTTCCCTTACTACAGGAAAATCATTCCAAGAAACTCCTCAGAGGGCAGCCAGACTCTTAACAAGTCGAGCAGCTGCTTGCTTTTCAGCAGGTGGAAGGACTGCAGAGGAGTGCACAGATCTGGGGAATGCATTTGAGATCCACCCAGCCACAGCCCGAATTTACTTCCAAAAACTGTTTACAGAGCATGGAACTGGAGTGGCGGCTCGCAGCCATCTCCGTCAGCAGGCGGAGAGGGGTCTGTCTGATTACAGAGAACGGGTCCTTCTCCGGGCAGACCTGCGATCTACTGAAGGAGTTGAACTTCTGGACCCTGTGATCACTCGGTTACGGACCCTGTGCCGTTTAGAGCCTGATGGGGGAGGAAGGGAGTTGCGGGTCCGACTCGCTGATTGTCTTCTCCTCAGAGGAGAGCACAAAGAGGCCCTCTCTATCTGCAGCCAGCTAGCAGCCGCTCAAGGTGAGCAGAGTTATCAAAATACGGTCCACGTTCTTCTTGGATATGCACGATTTCTCTCTGATGACCACAAGGGTGCATTAGAAGACTTTCAGGCTGTGATTGAACATAACACCCCCCACCCATCCAGCTGTGTGCGTGCACTTTGTGGCAGGGGGCTCCTGCGAATGATGGATGGCTTAAACTATCTGACTGCTTTAGACTATGTGACAGCCAGCAGGTTGCATCCGCAGGAAACAGCATTCGCTGTGCGCTGCTTGGTGCCCTGGAACTGCCGCGGACTGCTGTTTACCGTTCTGCTGGAGCAGGGACGATTCATGCTCGAAGGGACTAGAGATCACAAACCCAAGTCCAGTTCTAGTGAAGACTCTCAGCAGCACCAAAAGAAGGACCAGATGCAGGCCCCATCCACGCGGGGTGACCACAGATCAGGGTATGATGTTTATTTACTGAACAGTGTTTTGCCACAGAAAATATTTCTGCATGTCACAACAGGAAAAGTGTACTTTATTTAATTATATGATCTCTGTTGTAATGAAAGCTCTCATTTAAGTGATGTGATTTTTGTCCCCTTTGTGTTCATTTTTTTCTGCTTTGTACATTAGGACTCCTGCTGGTGTCCATTCCCTTGCTGTGTTGCTGATGGAGCTCCAGCCCAGTGCTGATGGGCCTCAGATCCTGGCAGCAGATGCCTTATACCAGCTTGGCCGGGTGGAGGAGGCCTACCGGTTGCTGCTGTCCATTGGGCCCACCACCAATCCTCGTGCACCCATCCTGGCGCGCCTTGCCCTGCTGCAGCTGCACAGAGGCTTTCTTTATGACACCAATCAGGTACATACATTTGAGCCACCAACATTTCTTGTAAAAAATGGATCCAGGGTGTTTTCTTGCCTGCTTAGGAAGACTGTAATTTCATCAATACTTATTTTGAAAACAATCTGTCCATTGAATAGAACAGGAAGCTGAGTGAAAGCAAGGCATAATTAATTATCAATAGAAACACCTTTGTTACTCTCATTCCACCAAATTCCTTTGAATGCTTTCTGGTTGCACCTTCAAAGTAATTACATCCGTGAAATAAGGAGCTATGAGGGCTCATCTGGACCACTTTTAATTCAGTTTATTTATCTGTTTATTTGTTGATGAGTTGACTTTGTCATGCCTGCTGCCACAAGAAAATGACTTCAGCAAATCCGTTTGTCACACCAGCCACTGGCACACACATACACATACAGCACTGCAGAGCTACAACATGAAGGAGTGCAGAGCAGTCTAGCAGACAACAGAAACCTTAAAGTGGTCTAATCAGCAGCATCTTTTACATTAGACATACATATTTATTTTTTCCATTAATTAATTAAGCTAAGGCATTTGACACATCCTCAGTGATCAATACAATTCTAACATTTCCTGCTGCTCATCCAAATGACTGAATTCAGTGTGCAATTTTAGAAAATTTGTTTTGAAAAGCACGTTTTTGAGCAGAAAAAAAATGTTAATTGTTTTTTAACCATTGAATAGGCCTGATTTTCTCTTCATTTATTGTCTTCATTTTCATTTCATTTTTTACTTACTGATATTATTGTTTTTACCATCAGTAGTTAATAAATGTAGTGTCAGTCAACCTCAGCTGATTGTTATTACTGTTCTTTCTTAATTTGACAGTTTTTACAAAAAAAAAAAAAGATAAATATTTCATGGCTGACAATTTTCCCTGTAGCTGCTGAAAAAGCTCATCTTGTGTGGTGACACCAGCTGCTTGCGCCCCCTGTTGGCAGTGGCACAACAGAAAGACAGAGCACTGCTGCAGGGACACTGCTACTCAGCTGCAAAACGCATCTTGGAGCGCACAAGTGAGGAGAGCGCTGTCAGAGAGGCTGTAGCCTACCTCTCCATTGCCATTATGGCCTCTGGTGAATACAGAATTATTGTTTGATGAGTTATTGATATTTTTTACTGGTCTGTTGCTAATTGGTTACTACATTAACTGTGTGATGTTGCATGTAGACTGGAACAAACTGCAAGTCCTTTGTGGTGCTGAAATTGGCCTTTATAAAGCAAAATAAAATGAGGTAATATTGCAATTACAGTAAATTCATCGTCTTTTTTTAAGGTGGCGAGGCAGCAAACTCACTGCTAGAAAGAGCGAGGTGTTATGCCTTGCTGGGCCAAGGAAAAACAGCCATATTTGACTACAGTGCCATTTTGAAGGAGCACCCGAAACACGTGCATGCTCTGTGTGGAAGAGGTTTCACATACCTCATGCTGAATCAACAAAAGGTATCCATGAAACACTGTCAAAACATTCCTTACCTTTTGCCACTTTTTCTCTAGTTCTTTTTTCTCTCTATACTTATGAATCAATGAAATGTAATACAATTGCATTTTTGTACAGATGATTGCGATTTATGCTGATTATGCTTGACTGATATGTTGATTGTGAAGCAGCTGAAATGTAAACAGTAAAACAATATGAGCCTGCAAAGTGTGCTTGGTGTCATTAAATCTAATTAAATGAACAAAATACTGTTAAATAAAAAAGGTTATATAAATAAAACAAAATGACAAATAAAATTGATGAGATGAAATTGAATAATTAAATCAACAATCATGGATATAAAATATACAATTGTATAATGGAATTAAGCCTCACCAAATGTTTTTTCTTTTTCTTCAGGTGGAGTTGAGAAATTTTCCTGGTTCACAGATTTAAAAGTGTCATAAAGATTTTTTTTCATATTTGCAGAAACTGGCCCAATTTAGGGGCCTTTACCGTAACAGTTGTAACTAATTTATATCTTTTTTGGTGCAACCCAGAGAGCACTATTTTAATACTCTAACACTGTTCTAGCCTGCTGGATATTAAAGTGTTCATTCATCAGTCTGTGTTTAGAGAAATTGCGGCACTTTAAATATATTGTAATAATAAAACCAGATTTGGCAAAATGCCCCACAGGAGCCCTAAAGTTTAATTAGGAATTTAAAGAAATGATGACAAGGTCTTCCAGAGAAATTCATTCAGTCTTTGACTCTTTAAACTAAATTTCAATTTTCCTCTAAATATAAAGCTACAGCTGGTAGCCTTCCAGTGAAATCTGTTTGAAAAACTATACCAATAATCATGCATACACTGACCAAAATGGTCCAGAAAAAAAAGATGAAAAAAAAATTAAATAAAGTATGAATCTTTATTATGATTATTATGCATGTTACCACATTGTACTGTATGTTTAATTTGAATATAAAATTCAAACTCTGTTTCCCCCTAGGAATGTACTTGTGATATCTTGGCAGCACTTCAGATAAACTCTGACATAGTCACCAAAGACATCCTTTCACTCAAGGACAGGGCACAGAAGCTGGTCTGTGATTGGCTGCATCGGTTCTGTTGTACCAATCTGTCAAACATTGTGGCCACTAATGGAGTTCCCTGCCATGAAGAGCAGCTCAGAGAGGCTTTTATAATTGGTGGGGCTTTGCTGAGGGCTGATAGCAGAAACCCCAAATGGCATCTGCTCTATGTGGACATCCTCTTGGCAAAAGGTGAGATAGTGCTGGAATTCTTCTAAGTGGGATCCATGATATGATTGGTGCTTCGGCTGTGTGGTGTTTCCAATTTGATAAAAAAGCACTATTGCACCAGTGGTCCCTTGTTTTTAGTAATCCTTACTGCTGTTATTGTCCATCTGCTCCAGGTGAGATTAAGTCAGCAGGCACTCATCTGTGCCAGATATTTGGCCAGGAGCCGAGAGATGCAGCGGCCCAGGCTCGGGTGGGTGTGGTAGAGGCCTGGCAGAAGAGCTACTGCAGTGCAGCTCGCAGGCTCAGCAAACTGGCTGAGAAGGATTCAAGCAGTCTGGACTTCTTGCTGGCTCTCATCCCATTTAATCAGAGAAAATGCATGGCACAGGTCAGTGTGCAGGAAACCTAGATTCAGTACCAGTTGAGCAGTATTACCACAGTTGTTGGTTCTGGCTTTGTCGGCATTGTTTTTCTACCATCATCAGCAAACAAAGTTTATCCCCCAAATATTTCCATGATATTACAAAAACAATGTCCATAACCTTTCTCTCTACCAAACTAATGGGTGTAGTTGTATTATATATATATTGTAAGTATTGGATTATTGTAGTTTTAGTTACCTCGCCTGCTGATAGGTGGAGGCAGATTATATTTTCAGTTGCATTGGTCTGTTTGTTAACACGATAATTTTCAATAAGTTTCAAAAGGATTCTTTACCATTGTGAGATAGCGACTATATTTACATATTTATATCTAAACTCATGAGGGTAAGTCAAGATCCTCTAAAAAGAATTAGGGTGCATAAGTTCTGTTATATAGCAAAGTTTGTTCATGACCTAATCATACACTGTAACAGGCAGCTGCTCAGGAGGCCAAAAGTGTGGCGTCAGGTGGCCAATGGAACCAGGCGCTCACCCTCCTGACTGTGGCAGTGCAATCAGGAGGCACTCAGAGGTTGGAGTATCTTCGCCAGCGGGCTGTGTGCCTGGCACAGCTGGGCTTACATGAGCAGGCTATTGCTGATCTGGACAAACTAATTCAGAAAAACAACAGACTTGATTCCAGCTGCTCAGACCAACTTCACGTCCAGGTGGAGGATCTGTGTTGGCGAGGTCGCAGCTTGGCGCTGTGCTCCAAAGAAGGGGCAGCTCTGGAGGACTTCACCCAGGCCCTGGAGCTTGACAGAGAACAGACCATCCAATGTGTGGAGGCTGGTTTAGGAAGGCTGCGTCTGGCTGAGTGCTTCCTGCGGGGGGCGCTGCAGCATTATGGGGAGCAGCAACTGAGTAAAGCCTGGACCCTGATTGAATGCGGCCTCCTTTTGGACAGCGAGAACACGGAGCTCCGCAGACTGAGGGCAAGAGTCAAACGAGAAGTGGCCAGCCCTTGCAACGTCAACTAGTCTTGATTGTGGATTGGACACAGAATCTAACCATGTCTGAGTCTATACTTAAAATTGCTAGAAGGCGACGCAAAGAGCTCCTTCAAAAGCTCCAAGAAGGCCAGTGTCCTACCTCAGAGTGTAAAACAAACAAACAAACAAACAAACAAAACAAAACAAAACAAAGAAACAAAGAAAAAAACTCATCCAGATCATTTTGTTATGCTCAGTTTCCTAAATTTCATGGGATGTTTGGTGCTTCCACAGCACACGTTGCTACTGTTTGCAGGATTAGCAGCAGTTTTTGTTAGCATTCAGCATGTTTATGATGACATCACAGCAAGACATTTATTATGAGAGGAGTAAGTGAATTATATTTAACACTGCAAACACTTTACTAATTCATTCATTTATGACTTAAAACATCACCAATGTAATTACTGTGATGATGGAACACAAAACAATAATGATACTATAATAGTGTATCAACAAAATCATTCAATCATCGTGCAACTAAATTTCATACTTTGATCAATACCATCGCACCTAGATAAGTGATTTAAGAAAGTGCCAAGTGTGCAGGTTTCATGCTTTTAGAATGAAGGCAATTCTTTAATAGTATCCACAGTGGCAAACACAAGTTAGCATGCAGAAATACACGTGATTATAAATATTGAAATTTACTCCACATTGCTGCCATTAAAGAATGATTAAATACAATGCTAAAGGTAGTCTCACTCTTCACTGTGCATCAAAAGAAAGGCTCCATCATTTTGTATTGTATAGTGTATATAGCATTAGATTTATGCATACTGCTTATGTAGCTGAGATGAAACATTTACTTTGGTATTATGCATACACAGTAATGTATTGTGGTTCCATATTGCCAAAGTAGGACTTCTCCCACTCACTCATGAGGTCAAAGTGCAGTGGACGGTCACAGAAGGTGCAGGAAGCTGTTGCCGGGCCATTGAGAAGAAGACCCGCTTCCTGCCACACGTCCACCAGTTTCCCTGTGAAAGACATGAATGTTTGAAAAAATAAACAGCTAAATGTTTATATTTATATTTAAAATGCGTAAAAGTTCTGCTCTGGTCATTTCAGCACAATTTTAAGCTCCCCACAGAGGTCTATGTCAGGAGAGGCACTTTTTTACAAAGCAGAGACTCACTCAGGACAAGCATGAATCATTTGCACTGCCCATTGTCCCCACTTAACTTGATTAGATATTTACTAGAATACTTCTGACCTAATTGCAGCAAGGGGTCTCACACTCACCCACAAAGTACTCCATCATGTCGGGGCTGTGATGAGGAGATGGAGCCAGTCGCAGCAGCTCCTCACCCCGAGGCACTGTGGGGTAGTTGATGGCCTGTACGTAGATGTCGTGCCGCTCCAGAAGGATGTCACACACCTTGGTGTTCAGCTTAGCGTTGCCCACCTGGAAAATTAATCATGAGAGGCAGCATGTGCCATTTAGGAGAAGCTTTTATTCTGCACAGTTAGGCAGTATATACATGTACGGATCATTTTACTCATGATTCATACATGAGTGTGTCGGAATTAATTATGAACTTTTAATTGTTTAGTTCTAATCAAAACTTCAATCCATAATAAAACTCTATTATAAACTGATTAAATGAACTGGTATGCAATTGTTGAAGCCTATTGAAAGAAAAAAACCTGTCTAAGACTTAATTTACTTAATTGTTTTCTAATATGTGCAGTTTGATCATAATTAAATACTTTAATTATTTCAGTGTCACCCTCCAGACTTTATCCCTGCTGTAATTTCTAGGTTTAAAAAATTAGTATTAACAAAAGTAGACATTTAACTTCTGCAGCAATCTTTATACCCGAATGGGGATGATGTGGCTGGGGCAGTTGACCACAGGTAGGCCTTTATCCATGAGCAGCTGCCTCATGTGTTTGACATTCCTCTGGTGGGCTCTGCGGAGTGCCTGGCCCTCTGCACTCTTCAAAACCCGCACGGACTCCAGCGCGCCGGCCAGGATCATCGGGGGTAGGGCAGTAGTGAAGATGAAGCCAGCTGCGTAGGAGCGCACTGTGTCCACTAGGGCGGTGCTGCTGGCGATGTAGCCTCCCACACAGCCAAAGGCTTTGCCTGAAATATTAACAAATGACAGATTCTGTGTGAATTAGCGGTGAGAGAAGAGTTAGCAGTAGGAAGTACTTTTGTAAGTACATATATATTAAATTTTATATATATATATATATAAAATTTGTAGTTTATTGTTATACCATATTGATAAATGACAGTTAATTATTTTCCTGTGTCAATTAGGAGCTACATTTAAAATGATCATACAGCAGCAATAATTTGATAAGTGGCAACCAGACCTTGAAAAAGTCTGATGTTGTAATCGAGGATTAGTTCACAAGGATTTCTACATAAAACCTTACATCATCATAAAGCGTCACACCACACAGACTGCCTGTGGACAGTTTTATCAGAGCAGCCAGAGAGGGAGTAGAACTGACACTCAGCTGATAAAACCTCTGCTTCCTGTGATGAGAACTCGCTCTTCTCCTGACCTTATTTAAGCAGCAGGGGGGCAGCATCGTGCCTGTTAAAAGTTATTGCTTCTGTGTTGGCAGTACGACAGTGTCAGTTACTGCAGCACTGGCTGTAAATGGGAGCTGGTCCAGTAGGAGAGCTGTTTGCATCGTTCCTCTTACAGTCAAAATGAAAGGACAAAGGCATTAGTGTGGGAGAAGTGGATAACTCACCTAAGGTCCCAGAAACAATGTCAATCTTGTGCATGACATTGTCTCTCTCGCCCACTCCAGCTCCGTGGGCTCCATACAGACCCACGGCATGAACTTCATCAACAAACGTCAGTGCTCCATAACGATGAGCTACATCGCACAGCTCTTCCAGGGGACATATGGCACCTGAAAAATAAGAACAATGTTTAGCTGAACAACAGGATATATAAGAGAAGCATTAAGATCTAAGATCTAAAATGTGATGAAGAAGTATGTGCTAAGGTATTTTCATCATACTTGTATATAAAACATAACTGAGCATATAAAACAATTAAAAAAAACTTTATCAAAATGAGTTTTTGCTTTAGGGCTGTAAAAGTGTCACCAGTGTCATCCATGCAATCTACTTAGAATAGAATATAAGAGAATGCCTTTATTGTCATTATACAGGATGTACAATGAGATTGGAGGGCCACTCCTGATCAGTGCCATGCAAAAAAAAGTCAAACTTCCTAAATAAAAAAATATAATTTGCTTAGCGAGAACTCATTCAAGACATTAAAATTCCAGGTGATGACCCTCTGAAGCAGCTTGAGAGAAAGCCTGCTGGACTGCTAATGCACATTCTGCAGAGTGAGGGTCAAGATGGCACATTTTTAACTGTACTTTGTCACTTCGTGGTCCTCACCATCCATTGAGTGCACTGTCTCAAATGCCACTATTTTTGGCGTCATGGGGTCCGAGCGTTGGAGCAGTTCCTCCAGGTGTCGGCTGTCGTTGTGGCGGAAGATGAAACGATTGGCTCCGCTGTTCCTGATGCCCTGAATCATCGATGCATGGTTCCCTGCGTCAGAGTAGATCTCGCATCCTGTAAACCAAATGAAACAAATAAAAATCACTATCAACTCTGAGATCCTATTTGCGTACTCTGCCATGTTGGCTGAGGTGCAACCCCTGGAATGCACTTATGAAGCATTCAATAACTGACCGACACTGACTGTCCATGCTACGTTTTCTAAGAGTGACATCATCTGTCCTCGTGGCTGATAGGTAATCATTTACCTGGCAGCATCTTAGTCAGAGTGAAGAGGGTGGAGTCATTTGCCACAAAGCAGGATGAGAAGACCAAAGCTGCATCTTTCTGGTGCAGCTCAGCGAGCTCATTCTCCAGAGACACATGGAAGTTACTGGTGCCTGAAATGTTCCTCGTCCCACCAGCTCCAGCACCGTGCTTGTCCAGGGCATCTCTGTTGACATCCACAGCAAAAATATAACATCAGGCCCACATATCTGCTACACTGCACCTAGTATGTCTATGTTTTTAATCAAATTCACAAGTGCTTTAGGTTTCTTTAGTTTCACTTCAATTTAGACATTAGACTGTCTCAGTGCAGGTTCTTTGTAGCTGCAATGAGGCACAGCACTCATACTGTTGGCCATGTTAATCATTTTAGAATAATATACTGTGATACTGACGATAATTATCAGTCAGAACCAGCCATTATCATTAGATCTGCATGCAAGTGGTCAAAAAAACCCAAAAACAAACAAAAAACAAACAAGTAGTGCACAGAATAAAATGTTGACTTGATGAAGATCCTATATGACAAGTTAAAAATTCGCCAAAGTTATTACCTTTCATCTAGAGCAGAGCATGAATGTGTCTACTAAAATTGGTTAGACTACTGCTGGTGGCTCTGCAGAAAAGGAGAATCACCATCCCCTGGAGAACAGAAACAGTTTGAAGTAGCCAGCAAATATTGCTGTTTCTAGAGCCATGACTTGACTACCACGGCTTAATTTCTTGGAAACATACCTTCTGCCTTTCAAATTTTGGCCTCTTGATAGCCCCTTTAACATTTATTAATCCTATTCATGCGCGTCATCTATTTTATAAACATTATAAACACCATTTTGAAGTGATAGTGACCATAGTTTTTCATTTTAATAGTGTGTAAACACCAAAATTATTGAAAATGCCTTTGCAAACTTGTGATATTTGCTGTCTCCCTTTACCTGATGGCACTGATGACCCGTGGGTGCCGGCTCATTCCCATATAGTCGTTGCTGCACCAGACGGACACCTGGGAGCCCTCCCGCCCAGAGATGGTGTAATCCTCAGCAAACGGGAAGGCCTCAGCACTCCTGTTCACTGTCTTGAAGACTCTGTATGTGTGGTCCTTCTTTTTCACAGCAATCTTCTCCATGAAGAACTGATCGTAGTCATAGCTGGGGCCAGCTGTGGGAAGAATAGTTTGCAGTGGACTTCAGTTACTCTACAGCATTAATTTTACCATATGATAACATATGATTAACATATAATTGGGGGCGAGCAGTTCATTTATGTGTATAACATACCCATGTTGTCATTGAGGAGGTGGGTAACAGTGCTGGTTTGAGCTGATGTTGGGAAAACTGAGTCCTTTATACCTTTCAGCAAAGAAGTCATCAAACCTGTGAGAGTGGAGTGTAGTTCTGTGAAGTACGGGAATATTTTGTCCCCTATTTTTGTATTTTGTTGAATTTGCTCCTATTAAAATTCACTTTCTGTTATTTTTTAGTGTTTTGTGCATTTTTGCATCATTGCAGCTACTTAATTTCTACTACCTCCTTGGACATCCTCCTGTACTTCAGGGCTGGCTCGGACCATCCCAATCTGAGAGCTGACAAAAGGACAGCCCTTCGATGCAGACACAGCCACCTGAGCAGCAGTTTGAGCAAAGAGCCTCCTTTGTTGAGCTGTGGGAAGCTGGTGATCCTGGGGTTGGGTGGCTGAGCTGTTCAGCTTGGCATCCAGAGAGTCTGGACCGCTCACTGTGATATTACGAGTGATGATGGGGCAGCAGTCTGCCAGAGACAGCAAGGAGGCTCCAGTTCTCCTTAAAGCTGGCTTTGGAACCGACTTGAGGAAGGGGCAGTGATGGAGGAAGGCAGCCATGATAATCAAGCTGTTCTTGCTCTGGGTTAAGAGAGAAGATGGACGGGGAAATCGTGTCATTCTTTAAAGCCACAAAGGAGAAATCTGTTTTTGCTTTACGTCTGTGAGGATTATACATTTTATTGCACATAGGCTCTATAAGGCAACACACATGTATTTATTTGATTACTCAAGGTAAAAATGTACTGTTTCAGTCTTTCTTACACTGTATAATTCCCTTGCTGCATTCACAAATAAACTAAAACTCATGCCTCAGCTTAACATGCAAAAATGTAAAATTATGATAACAGGGGTTTGACTCAACTTGACTGGTAATGGTTCAGCTTAGCTACAGGGAGCAGTAGGTACCCCCTCCTGGGTGCGGCATGCGGCAGCTGCTTATCTTAACTCGACAGGCGCTTAGGAGCTACCCTTACAGACATCATCAGCTGAGGCTGATTACTGCAGAAGCTTTCAAATAATCCTCGATAAATACAGACATTTCTTTTTGATTAATGGCCGTTATTTCCTTGCAGTTAAAAGTGTTTTGGACTCGGAGGGGAACAATACTCTGCTAATGCATACTCTACCAAGAAGAGATACTACTTTGCTGATGAGCACCTGTATGTGTAATTTAGTTTATTGACAGAGGCAGGCTGTATAATGTGCCTCACCATTTCTGTGGTCAGCAGATAAAGCAGTTCCTGTGATCTCTGGTTTTCTCTTGTTTGCTATCTTTAAGTTAGTACAGAGCAGTACTCCAAATTAACCCCCTGAAAGTAGATCCAATTTTTCTATCACCTCAGTTTTTGGTTTGCTAGTTACTTTAAATACATTTGCATAAGCAACAACAACAAAACTAGCAAACAAAAAAAGCACACATCCTTGAGGTGGAATTTATGAATTATGGAGTAACCACACCTGGTGCTTTCCTCTCACTAAAGAATGCGTGAATCAAACATCTGCAATTACCACAAAACAAACAAACAAACAAACTATGGATATAACTTTAGAAATTATTACACCCGTGTTAATAATGACAAAAGCTCACCTGTTGACCTGCACTGAGGACGAACTTCCAAACAGCAAGTAGAAAGAGGGTCAGTAAGTGTCAACACTTATCGGTCAGATGTTGAGGAGCATTACGCAATCGGCTCAGTTCCCACCCATCAGAGGTGTCGTGTGGATCTCTGCTTTTGGAGGGGGGGGGGGGGCCGCAAAGGGTGTTGTTCGTGTTTGTGGGAGGTGCAAAGATGCTGATATGGTTCCTATCGGCACCCGCTGTGTTGTGACGCCCACAGCAACTTAAAATAATGGTGAGAACAAGTTTGTGGTAACAAACTTAATAGCTTCATCTTCCACAGCTTGTGAATATAAGATCTATTGCACATATGAACACCAGTGAGCACATGAAGCTCCTTCAGAAGATGAGCTTAAAATATTAGAAGACCCAATGCCACACTCAATGAACTGAATGAGCAAGTTTCTACAAATGTTGAATGCTACATTATCAGTCTTTTGGTGCTTTATTTTTTTTCCCTTTAACACAGAAATTAAGAGATTTGATGATGAGAAAAACAATTTTAAAATAACAGCAAGAGTTGTGTCTGTAATTATGTAATTTATTCACACAGTAAGAGTTTATGCAGCAGGTACAGATGAAGGTTATAGGAAATAAAGCGTTATCTGCACCATCATAAATATAAACAGACTTTAATATACTGTAGTAGGACAGAAATAAAAACGATAGTTTCACTACAGGTTACTGCCATTTTTGGGTTTTTGGTATATTTAAAGCTGTGGGCTGATTATTTATAAAAGAGGTATATCTGTTAGCAGTTATCTAAAGCACAAAATAAAGCACAAATAAATGGCATTTCTTACAGGATAATGGCACTGAACTCACTTTTAAAAGATTTATTAAAGAACTTTTAATAAAATATTAAAGTGTTGACCCAAAATGCAGACTCTAATAAACAGAAAGCGCACTGAATCCAAAAACCAGACAAGCGCACATGAGGAAAATAAATGGAAGGAGCAACACAGCACAGTGCAGCAAAGAACTAAAGGGACACAGAGACTATAAATACACAGAAGGTAACGAGGGATGTGGGAACAGGAGGGAAACTAAACACAGCTGAAAACAATCAAGAATATGTCAAAGGAAATAAATCCAAAAGAAAGGAGTAACTAAACGGGAAACACACCGATGATAGTGAATTTGACACAGGGATGGCAGCTTCTTCTTCTTCTTTCAGCTGCTCCCTTTAGGGGTCGCCACAGCAGATCATCTCCTCCATCCTCCTCTGTCACACCAACCTTCTGCATGTCCCCCTTCACTACATCCATGAACCTCCTCTGAGAGCTTCCTCTTTTGTCCTCCTGCCTGGCAGCTTCATCTTCAACATCCTTTGTCTCCACACTCCCTCCTCTGCGCATCTCTGGACCATCTCAGCCTTGCTTCTCTAACTGTGTCTGCAGACCACTCAACTTGAGCTGTCCCTCTGATGTACTCATTTCTAGTCCTTCCTGGTCACCTCCAATAAAAAATCTTGACTCTGCCACCTCAGCTCTGCCTCCTGTCTTTTTAATGCTGCCGTCTCCAAACCATACATCACAGCAGGGCTCACTACCATCTATTAAACCTTCCCTTTCACTCTTGCTGCTATCCTTCTGTCACAAACCCTCCCTTACTTTCCCCTCCACCTGCTCCACCCTGCCCGGACGCTCTTCTTCACCTCTTTTGTGCACTCTCCTTTGCATTGGATGATTGACTCCAGTTATTTATTTAAACCTTTTATGACACTGTGATGGCATCTGCCATCTCCTATGCAGCTGTATGTTGGAGTAGCAGCTTATCTAAAGCTGAGAGGAAAAGCCAGCTCTGTCCTAGGATGTCCTCTCGACTCAGTGCAGGTGGTGGGAGACAGAAGGACTCTGACCAAAATAACATCACTGATGGACAGGGTCTCCCACCCCATGCATGAAGCTGTTGCTGAGCTGGAGAGCTCATTCAGTGACAGACTGCTGCATCCTAAATGCACAAAGGAGCTGCAGATCCTTCCTCGCAGCAGCTGTAAGACTCTATAACCATCACTGCTCAAAACAAACCCACAATAAATAACATGCACATTGTGTAATAACTAATACATTGTAAATAGTCTGGCCTGTTAAAGGTTCAACACACAGGCACATCACTGTACATTGTATATATTATTCATCTTATTATTATTATTAGTAGTAGTGTTATTATCATTAGTGTTAATCTTGTTTGTTTTTATATATATTATTTCTTCAATAATGTACATTTTTATATTTATATTTATAACTGCGGCTGCTGTTACACCCAAATTTCCCCACTGTGGGACAATAAAGGCTGTTTCTTCTTCTTCTATTTTATTTGTCTTATTTTATTCTTTATATTCTTCTCTGTACTGAGCTGCTGTA
>VUQJ01039516.1:0-14052 GCA_015108635.1 Andinoacara biseriatus | reverse complement strand
AAAAAAAAAAAAAAAAAAAAAAAAAAAAAAAAAAAAAAAAAAAAAAAAAAAAAAAAAAAAAAAAAAAAAAAAAAAAAAAAATAAAAAAAAAAAAAAAAAAAATAAAAAAAAAAAAAAAAAATTTAAAAAAAAAAAAAAAAAAAAAAAAAAAAAAAAAACAGCATTGATAGATTTCTGCTGCAATAATATACAGTCAATAAATGGTAACATCTATTTTTGTTGCATTTCTGCCCTGCATCATCAGTGCAGCAGCAGAAGCGGCTCTATGGATCACATAAAGATACATTTGCTTTTATTATTATTAAGACTCAAAGGCTAAAAATAGTTCATGTAGAGGTATTTTTTAGGAAAGCTGTGGGAAGCATGTGCTAGTACCTGGAGGTGAAGAGTACAAGGTTAATACGTTTCACACAACGTTTATTTCTCGTTCATTTTTTAAACCCAGACCCCATTTCTGATCTTTTTGTGTCGACGTTATCACTGTTGTCTCAAACGACCACGATATGCCACATTACTCCTACATGATGCACGTTGCATATGTAATGATGCATAATTCAGGGCGTGGCTGCTTTGAGTTAGAGGAGGATGATTTGAATAAGGAGCTGACTCTCAGTCCAAACGTGTCAATAATATCACAATGAATGAGGAAGAACATTAGCTATAAAATACCAGCTCTGATCTTTGTTCAAATATGTTCATGACTGAATTTGCAACGTGTCCCTCATGGTGACGTCTTCCACATGTAATACGTATAAGTTTTCACAGCCTTCAGATCTGCAGCGGCCACAGTCACAAATTAACGTGAATTTTCTTGAAGAAAATGTTCCAAGTCCTGCAGACACTTTGGAACTATTGGCTAATGTTGGCCTAGCATGATAACCCCCATCGCCCATCCGTGGTGGAGGGGTGCAGGAGCCCGTCCTCGCCGTCACATGGACAGATGCTCCAACACGCCGTCAGTCTCTCACAGGACAGCAGATAACAGAATGTGAAGCAGCTCTTTTCCACTCAAACAGCCCTGCTAATGTCTCAAAGGACAGTTTCAGTCTAAATAATGGACCAAAACGGGAAAATAGGGTCTGGGTTAAAAACACCTGGAGAGAGTTTCTGTAATAAACACATATTGACATGAAACTGAGACTTGGGCACACACCAAAGTCTGCTTTACACAGATGACACTGCTTCTTTTCTGGTTCACCTGTAGTCCTGGAAGCGGGCCGTGTCATAACGGTCAAAGATGTCCTTCCAGCTGTAGATGTTAACGATGCCAGTGGCCGCTGTGATGAGCAGCATCAAGGTGAGCTTAACCATGTGACTGACCTGAACCAGCATTGTGGTGGCCATCAGTGCCAGCACAGCAACGTAGCTGTAATATTTGGGGTTGTTCAGGCAACCTTCAAGACTGGACACGGTGGAGGAGGAAGAGGAGGGAGCCACTGTGTTGGTGTCTGTGACCTGAGGCACACAACTGAGCTACACAGTGGAGAGGCACAAAGTCATGAGCTCAGGATTACTGCTGTTACAAAGTGAAATATCAGTGCTAAGAAATCTGTCACCCCACCCTGAGATTCTGTAACATAACAGCAGCTTTTAGGCTAAATACCTTTTTGTGGGTGTGAGGAAGAGCAGAGAGTAGCTCACCATGTCCATTATGTCAGCCATGGTCAGGATGAAGATGGCAGTCATGGCCCACGTGTTGCGAGCCCAGCGCGTGTGGTCGATCCAGGTGGAGAAGGACACCAGCTTTTTGGCAAAGACCTGACATGAAAAACACTCATTGTGTAACCAATAAAATCACAAATCATTTGTTGTACGGCATCATTTTAAAGTCAAAAATGGCAAACATCACAACTCAAAGCACACACACACACACACACACACACAAGTACAGCTACATGAAGCTGCGCACAGCAACAATTCTGAAACTCATGTTACTACACAGAGTACATGGTATACTACATGAACGTGTACTTGGGGAAGTAACTGAACTGAGATCCACAGACACAGGAAGGTGGACAAAGCCACACCTGCACAGGTACAATTATAGACACGATGGTCCGGTTTGGTATCTGCAGCCCTTTCCCAGCATGAAGTGAATGCATTAATCAGTCATCAGCGTCTCTTCTGTGTTCTGCCATCAGTGTGGAGTAAAGATAACTGCAGGACCCTGAAGCAGCGTTTACAGAGACCCTCACTAACCTCACATCAGCTGTCGATACCGGCCTGCAGGCACAATACATCTGAGTTTCCATGAAGAGATCAAAACTATCGACTCCTCTATGCTACACACACACACACACACACACACGTTTCCATGCCTTCAGCAGTGCATTTATCTCATGGAGGGTTAAACTGTAACCAAACACCAGTTTTATCTGATCATTACTTCAATTATATTTAAAAATTTCATTAAGACAGTTTTTTTTTTTTACATGTTCCTTCTTTCTTTTGTTATTTGGATAACAATGGATTGTCAGTGGTATTTGATATCAATATGAAGTTGATTTAGCACTAAATCACAACAAAAAGACCCACTAATTCCTCAGTTCAACCGTCAGAGTGGATGGACGTGCCGCCGTGTCACAGCGTCTCCTCCCTGCAGCCGCCTCTTCAGCAGGTAAAATGCATGATCGGGTTTAAGTCTGAAGACTGACTAGGCCGAGTCTAAAGCCTCCCAGTTCCTGCCCCTGAGGAACTCCTGCCACCAAATGTAAACGTCTCCACGTGGACAGCAGGAAGTGGCAGCCATGTGACGTCCCTCTCGGTCTCGTGGTGGACTGTTCCAGAAGCTCACTTATCTTCAGGATGTGCTGGTTCCTCAGCAGGTCTGAGTGACGCCTGAGCTGGTTTCAGTTATATCTGAACTGCAAAGGCTGGATGTCCACGCTGGCCAAGATTCGAACCCCCGACCTATTGTTCCGAAGACGGTAGCCAACACGTACTACATGTGTGTGTGCGTGGCATTTATATTCTAGTCTTATCAAAGTATTTTAGACTACAAGCCTCATGTAAACTAATCTCCATTCAGTGTTTGATTTTACCCACTTTAAACAGTCAGAGACCAATTTAGAATCCCAGCTATGCTAACATGCACGTCTTTGGACTGAAGCCAGAGGACCCAGAGGACTCCACACACACAGACCAAGGAGCTTGCTTCCTGTCAGGCATTCCCTGCACCATCCGAACAGCAGGACCGTCTCCTTCCAAGCAACAACCTTTTCCCAAACTCAATGAAGTACTCTGGCTGCCTAACCCTAACCAAACAGCCAGCTAAAGGGAAACAAACAACACATCCCAACATTTCTCTGAAGATAATTTAAGAAAACAACCTTAACATATATTTATCCAATTCATGACATTATGAAGGAAGCGTAAGAACGTGTTATAACTCACTCTAGGAAAGATGGCAGCCAGAGAACAGATGGTCAAGATGAGCAGCAGGACCTCCCCCACTGCAAAGGTGATGTAGTTTGCAATCAGCCTGTCCCAGAACGTAAGGAACAGTCAGTAAGTTCAATGAGAGGCAGATGTACAGGAGATAACTACAGTCCTCAGTTTAGTCTCACACAGAAGCTGTGTAGAAGTTCATTATCTCTTTATGCAGGGGGTGACATAGATGTGAACTGACCGGGGGTCTATGAGCGCCTCGGTGACTGCAGTGAAGAGCAGAACCACACAGGAACAGCAGAAGGCAGCCCCGCTCTGCTTCTCCTTCTCCACAGAGAAACGCGTCTCCAGCTCTGGATCCACAAACCTCAGCGAGAGCTTGTTGGTGTGCTTCCCCTTCAGACTGAGCAACAGGACACACAGAGACAGCAACTGTAACACACTGGCTCCACTTTTCCCACGGGTGGTCCAACCCGTGGCTACAGGACCGGAGGGTTACAGATTATAAAATATACGGCCTTACATGGTCGTTTGAAACATTTTCCATTAGATTACTCAGTGACTGATACATTTCAGATACTGTCAGTAACTTCTACATTCTCTTATATTATAATTGCACCTTACAGTGTAAATCAGGGGTGGGGGGGACTCCAGGCCCCGAGGTCCAGTGTCCTGCAGGTTTTAGATGCGTCAACACACCTGAGTCAAACATAGAAGTCATCAGCAGGAGAACTGGCTGGAGAACTCGCCTGCACACTGAGGAGGTGATTCAGCCATTTGATTCAGGTGTGTTGGATCAGGGACACGTCTAAATCCTGCAGGACACTGGCCCTCGGGGCTGGAGTCGCCCACCCCCGCTGTAAATGATTAGACCATGACATAAGTGATAAAGGTTGTAAAAAAGAAATGTTGCACAGAGATCAACAGGAAATTGTTGATTCGGTCGACACGTTGACCCTTCAGTCCCTGAGAAACCGTCTGAAACAGCAGCGGCACAAGAAGAAAACTAGCAGGACTGCCAGGCAGCGTCACAGTGAACTAGTCCACGAGTAAAGACGGAGGGTGTTCACTTACGCCTGAACGGTCTCTCTCTCCAGCAGGGCTTCATTAAGCAGTTTGTTGAGCTCCTGTTCGTTCTCCTGAGCATCGATCACCCTCTCAGCCAGGTCACGCAGCCGCAGCCTCCTCCGGGGGTTAGGGAACGATGGGTTCACCACCTGAAGTCCAAATGTTAGAGAGCCCTTTAGGAGTTCTTGATTCCTAATCAAATGTGGAATTAATGCAGAAATCCTGAGAACCCAATAAATACTGTTTCCTGTATTTCTTTACATTGTATCAGTTTTTGCTGTCAACAGCTAAATGAATCAGCTGCTCTATTTCTCTAACACTTTAATGAGCCAGCCTCGTTAGAGCAGCTTCACTTAATAAAGACAATCTTCATGACACAGACTGAGACAGATGTTACAGAGACTGCAGCTTTATCCTGCAGGAAGTGCTTTCATACTCTTGGTTCAATTTTAGTTGGATCTAAAGTCCCCCAGCAAATTTCTACCACCTCCATCATTTACATGTCGACGGTGAGATAAAACAGCAGTGCGCTCAGCTTCAAGCCTGTACTCGATACAATGTAGCAGCACTCACCGCTGAGAACTCCCATAGCCGAGCGCGCCGGTGTGTTTGTTTTTTCATATTTGTAACAGTGCAAATTTTCACTGTAACAACAATCATTTTAAACTGTGATCCTGCCTGAAGACTAAACAAAGCTCTAAAACAAACAAAAACATTTGTTTTGTACACAGTCTGGTGGGCTCAGACACTGTGGGATGAACCAGCTGCACACACACGTGTGAAAACACCATCCTTGGTTACCCTTGTGTCCAGTTCCTCTGGCTCGTCCAGTGTGGTGCAGGCCATGTGAACGCTGCCATTACACTCTGTGGTGTTGATGAGCAGCGGCGAGTTCCCATTGGAGGAGGTTACAGACAGCTTCTAATGTGAAACGAGTGAACAGGAAGTACTGAGTTTACTACAGAGTGATATATTCTGAATGTTCTACATACAGCCAGCAACAGATGTATGTACACACTGACTATACAAATATTTGCAGACTGGGTGTGCAGCACGTTTTACTCACAACACTGTTGATGCCATTTTTCCCCAAAGATGCTTTAGGAACAACCACCAGGTAGGTCTCTATGCCTCGCTCCCTCAGGTAGTCACAGCGGTCACCTCCGTTCCCCGGCTCCACATCGAACTCACCGTGAAGACACTCCATGGTGCTTTGTGAGATGTGAACACGACTGCACACATACACGTCAAAGATTACACAGGCCACAGCGCTACCAGCTACCAAGAAACTTCTCTGTGTTCATGTAGAAAGGCTGTGCAAGATGGTGCTCCTGAGTGCATGAGCATTACGCTCGCTACGCATCTACATCCCAACCTAAAATATCAATAAAGCTGCACCACATTTAAAGCTTAAATTTATATAGAAAATTATACACACAAACAGTTAAAGGAGTTCAAAGTGAGGAATCTGATTGTGTCACAATATCAGTTTCTACAACACAAAAACGATGGCTGGAAGGACTCACAACACTGATTATTTATTTACTCAGCTTTGTTTATTTACTGTTGCTCCTCACGTGGTAAATACTTAAACTAGTATGAACAACTGTCAGTGATGAGCCAGAACAGCACAATAATATCCAGAAACTGTGGAAAAACCCAGTTGAGGTGCAGTTTTCCCTGAGCTCACGGTGTTGGCAGAGAGAGGAAGACGCTCCGCGCTGCTTTCATGAAACCCTTGATCACCTCCACTGCTTCATTCAGGGACTCTGATCTAGCAGAAACATCTACACACAGCAGAAACCTGTGGAGCACGACGTGCCTCTGCAGAGCCGGACGGCTCACCTGCCACTTTATTAGGTACACACTGCTTTTTAACCGAAATATCTAATTAGTCAGTCATGAGGTAGCATTCAGGCATATAGACGCGGTGAAGACAGCCAACAATCCAAATGGGGGAAACGTGCTTTAAGGGACTTTGAACCTGGCATGGTTGCTGCTGTCAGACTAGCTTGTCTGAGTATTTCAGAACCTGCTGATCTACTGGAACTTTCATGCACAGCCATCTGTGAGTTCACAGAAAAAAGAGGAAATACCCGGCGAGCAGCAGTTGATGCCGGAGGTCAAAGAATGTCCAAACAGCTGCAAGCTTACGGGAAAGCAACTCAAATAACCAGTTGTTGCAACAAAAGTATCCAGAAGAACATCTCTGAACACACAACAAAATAACCCTGGATAGGCTACAAAGTGTACCTAATGAAATGACCAGCGAGCGTGCTAGTGTTCTCTGGTTAGTTTGGTGTCAGTGTTTGAAACCTCAGAGAATTCATGCAGTGTCACAATAATCTTCCATTTTCTCTGCTCTCATTTTTGTTGGTGACATCATGCAGGTAAAAACAAGCTTGGAATCAAGTGTGGTTATTCAGGTATATACAGATACACGGTGCAGCAGAAGCACTCTGAGAAATATAAGAACACATTAAAATGAAACGTCTACTATATTTACATAATATGCCCACTTAAAGGCACATGAACACACTAAAGGCCACAGTGACTGCACAGAGAAACCATCAGAAACCATCTAAGCTTCTCACCCTGGTATCCCCCCAGCTTCCATTTTATTGGCCACCGTCACATCCGTGGACCAAACATCGTACTGCCAGCGTTTCTGACCCAGCACTCCTCCCAGGACGGTGCCGCTGTGCACGCCGACTCGCATGTCCACATCTGTCTGGGTCTTCTCACGCACGTACCTGTGGTCACACAAAGCAGCAGGCAGCACAGGGAGTTCAAAGCCTGAATACCATGAAGCACAAAATGTCTCTGACACACCACCTAATTACATCCATGCATGCACACAATGCACCACAATGTTGCATCACAATCAATCTGTGTTTAACGACCTCTCATCGTTATCTCACAGCTACAGTCCACAGAAAGTCAATAAGAGTCCATCAGTGTGATCGATCCCACACTGTGGACTGACCCCCTGCATCCCATAATAATGTAGCTGAAAACACCCGATTCCTAGAAGGGCCAGACATCGAGCAGTTATTTCAGGATGCCCTCGGCTCGTGCATGCTCGTGCATACTCACGAGATGGCCTCCACCATGGCCAGGCCCATCATGATGGAGCAGGCAGCGTGGTCGTCCCTGTAGTCTGGTAATCCACAGATGCAGTAGTAGCAGTCTCCCAGTATCTTGATCCTCAGCTGGTGGTATTTCTGACAGGCAGGCACGGTTTAGTCAGACAATGTCTAAAGATGACATAAAAATCTCCACATCCTTATCCAGCTGTCTTTTTAGCAGGTACATCGAAGGAGCGGGCTCATGGGGTCAGCTAAAGACTCGGCATTAGGCTGCTCAAGCTTACTGGTTACACTGTGGTAATTAATAATACACCACGAGGTACTACACAACCACAGACTCCAGGAAGTTGGAAGCAGGAATAAAACTGTCAGAGCACATCCTAGCAGTCTGTGCACGTGCTGGAGACTAGACGAGAGCAGCGTCGTGCCAGTTTAGAGAGGATCTCTACAGAGATATCTGCACATGCACGCAGGAGGCGTTCAGTTTGGCACTCACGTCTTTGGCCTGATGCATGTGAACACTGTGTGGATAGAAGAAGGCAGCATTGGTGCAAATGCAGGCTGGAAAGCCTCAGCTACAGTCTCACACAGTTCCTGCTCTCGATGCTGGACTGTAAAGAATGAGCAGGCTTGTTTCCACATGATGTTAAACATCGAAAGAGCTCAATAAATAAAAGAAGATCAACAATGTTTGGAGTATATTTTCTGAATAGTGTTTTTGCGGTTTAATAGAGCACCTATCTCACCGAAGTGGAGTTTGATCCCAGGAGGAGACACAGATCCTGTTGGGAAAGGAAGAGCATCTGGCAGGAAAAGTCTGCCAAAGCAAACATGTGGAGCTACCTGCTGCGGCGACCTCTTTTGAGCAAGGCAGCAGCTGAAAGCAGCTCCTTCTAAGAGTGCAATCACCCCAGAGCACGGGGCCCACATAAAAATAAATACATGTGTGTAATTATACCAGCAGCACAGTGACTTTAAAAGAATTATAAAATTTATGTTGCTATTATTTTTTTCTCCCAGCATTAAACACACCATCTCCAAGATACTTCATTTAAATGAAGTATAATTTAATACTTTATGTCCCCTGATACTTTTTAACAAATATTCAGCCGAAGGAAAGATGTCTGGACTTCCACACAGATTTACAGATGTGAAATTTGGGGAAAAGCTCCGACTCAGCACACACTCTAAACTTTACAAATAGGATTTGCATGTATGAATATATTTATGTATATTGCACATAAACATTTCTATGTATGGACAGTGATGGAGTGATAGAGGCGGATGCTAAACTAAAATTTCGTTTGATTTCTTGCTGAATGCCATTAAAGATTTGAGTCTACGTCCACGTGCGTTTACACCGTGACACTCACAGCAGCCAGTTTGTCAAAGCGGGCGAAGAGCTCGTTGAGCAGTTTGACGAGCTCCTGAGCGCTGCAGGACGACGACAGCTGGGTGAAGCCCACGATGTCTGCAAACAGAATACTGCAAGAGACATAAACACATCGTTACTGACACCAAATACATTTTTAAATATCTCTATTTTTACCCTGATACAAATTTATTTTGGAGCTTGATGCCAGATCCATGTTTCAAAAATGTTTGCAGCAGGAGTCCACGGAGCCGGAGACGTGTTCTGCTTTCAGAAAACTATTTTTGAAATCACAGATGTCACGTCTCGCTTGCAGCTTGTTATGCACAAACCAGCTGTGCACATTGTATGAGGAATGTGCACATCTGTGGAGGTGCCACACATCCCAAACCACTACAGAACTACGGGAACACACCCTGATCCAGGACACGCAGTTAAATATCCAAGTACAGCAGTACCTGGATTTGTGAGTGTCCAACTAACGAGTTACGAGCGATTTCTTGGTTGAATTTTTGCTTTATGTTGCGACGAATATTTGAGTTACACAATCCGAGCGTTCCGTTTTTTTCCTCTCGCTGTGCGCTCCTTTTTTCGGATGGTTGTTGCTGCGTTTGATTATTTTCTGCATTTATTTTGGAACATTTCCTTTTTTTTAAACCACGGGTCCATAGAAAGCGGACGCCGAGATCGGTGCCGAAAAGGATGATGACCACGAAGCACAAAATTATCGAAAAACATGAGCGAGGTGTGCGTGTTGTTGTCTTGGCAACACGCACACTCTTACGAGTGCGCCAAAAAAGGCAAAAGGAGGAGGAGATGAAGTGAAAAGCGATCTGCTCCACTTCCACCAACATTAATTTTATACATTATTTGTTCATAAATTTCTCTACATTTTTCTCATTAATAAACTTTAAAAAAATTGTTTGGGGGGGGGCAGATTAATGACATTTCAATTCATTTCTATGGGAAATTTAATTTGCCATATGATCAAATGAAGTTATGAGCGATGTCACAGCACGAATTACACTCGTGCGTCTCGCTGTACATATAATCATAAAGACGGGAAATTGTCAAAGGGAAGTAAAACTGACAGAAACAAGGATTACAAAATAAAACAGGAAATGACCTCAACAGAAACATCAGCTGACACAGAGGAAGCTGATTACCTGACGTTTTCGTGCCGGTACATGTACATGGTGTTGAACTGTTGCATCTCTTTCTGGCTGGGTCCCTTCTTCATGTCCTGAAGCATTTCATCAGCTATGTGCTTTGGAAGAATGGAAAGCAGCAGACGCTCCTTTGGAAGACACAGAGAGTATTACAGACAGGTACTGATCCCGGTCAGGTCCCTCACAGGGAACACCGGGACTATTTTAACATAATCCGTTTGCAGCAACATGAAACAGACAATAAACAGCAGCCGGGGGGGAAATTACAGCGGAAATCAGGTTAAACTCAGACCCTTGGTCCGATCCAGACTTGACCTGATACCACTGATCGTAGCAGCAGAGAAACCCAGGAATGTTTCATCGGACGCTGAGTGGGATTAAGGAATAATTCATTGTGTTTACCAGGAATTATTCTGAACCAAACCAGCAAAATGAGACGTTCTCACATCAGTTGGCTGAGCATGCTCAATAACACCGTCATGTGAAGGCACTGAAAACGTAGCTTTTCTGAACTCTGTGATGTAACGGCTGACACGAGGGGAAAGGTCAAAGGTCACTGTGATAGTAAAGTGGGTTTAAGTCATGTTTCTATTTTAACTAAAGCCTAATTTTTTTAATGTGGAATGTATTTTCCTTTGAATTTCAGTTTTCACTCCACTGATTAAAACTGAACCTATTAAAGATGATGGAGCCCACCATGAGGGGCATGGAGGGGGGCACAAGTCTAACCTTCCTCTCCTGATTCTAACAGACTTACTCCTGCTGTGAAGTGAAAAACAGGTTCAGGGTCTCGCCTTGAGGACACCCTCAGTTATATTAAAACAGGAGGCCATGCCTCAGACCCGGAAGCTGCTGGAAGGATCTCATCTGACCAAGGAACGTCAGATCAGGAAGCTGCAACTTCAGAGGAAGCTGCTGGGCTACTCTGCTTTTACCCTGAGTTAGCGGGAAGTTGGTAATACGATGTTCTCTGTACTGTGAAACCCAGCAGATCTTTACAATTATAACCTGCTGCCTACGGTGCAAAGAGAACCGTAGTTGGTTACTGGATCATCTCCGCATCAGGTTTTCCAATCTTTTTGGAATGGCAGCAAAGTTTAGAATGGGAAGAACCAAGTGAGCAGAATATAAAGGAGCTGATGCAGCATGAAAAGGTGTACATGCTGCTTACAGACTGTTAGTGTGGCTGCAGTGATCTGTCAAACAACAGCCTTCATTTTACACACACACGCACACACACACACACACGCACACACACACACACACACACACACACAGGACTGATAGGAGGGCTGAGCATCAGCTGCTTTCAATGCCGTTATCAAAATTCAACAGACAGGCGGAGAAAGACCAAATGGCTGAAATGGCCGGCTCTGTGATTACAGCTGACACTGACTCAGGAGGTCGGTTGCCATGGCAACCATCGCCAATCAGATGCCCCTTGATTGGCTGGCAGCTCTCGTCCTCCTCCGGCCGAGCTCCTCTGTTAGAATTCTGGGAGTTTCGTTCACACTTTTATCAGCACTCTTGGGTTCCTTCTTCCTCTCGATCGTTTCTCATTGCACATTCACGCTCATAATCTCTCTCTCACACACACACACGCACACACACACACACACACACACACACACACACACCGTCTGCTTCATAATTAACAGTAATGTAGAGTGCCCAGTGGCCACAGATGCGAGGACAGGAGGGAAGCTGACACAGTAACAGCTCAGACATGCTTCGTTTCTGTGCTGCTGTCTGAAGGTAAAACACAGACGCGCTGCAGGTCAGCGGACCACCTGGAGGTGGGTTTCATAGAGCAAGATAAGCAGGTATATGTGGTTTTGGTTCAGGCAGCTCCTCCACAGAGGGATATTGTTTACCTGCCTAAATCACCGCAGTACCTTCCAGCATGAACAAGAGCTCGGACTGAGACGCTGAGTGTCGACAGCGCGTCACGACGTGGAAGCAGAAACGTACCGTTTGTTACTGACTCTGGGCACAGTTCCAGAACTTTTTATATATTTATCATAAGTTTAACATTTTCTTATGACTGCTTAAAGCTTTTATTACCTAGTGTGTGTGTTTGAAGTCACGACTAGCAAAACGAAATCAGCCTGCTTTTCTCTATTGGCTCTACATTGTGAGCCATACATTGGATCTCTTAAAACAAATCATATAATTAACGTTTATCCATCTTTAAAGTGATAAATGTGCATTAAACTAGATCTTATCCAGTAGCACAGATTCACTGATCTTCAATAGATTCCTCTGTTTAAGGTCTCACTGTTTCTCTCAGCATTTTGCCTGAGAAAATACAGCTTCTGTTCACTGCTCGTCTCTGCTTAACTGTGCTCTGGATAAACTGAGAGGATCTCTCCAGTATACAGCTGCATGTTCTCCACAAGGTTCTTCTAATGTCATGGGTATAAAGAGCAGAACATTGGAGTGTCCTCTGACCTGCTGCTGGCTCTGCTCCTCCAGGTTCAGTTTGACCTCCAGCGACTGTCTCGCCTCCAGGAAGGCCTTCCGATGCTTTCGATCGGCCATGTAGTACGACATGATGCCCACAGTGATGGCACAAACATAGATCACAAGGTTGGCCAGAAGCTTGAAAACAAGGAGAGGAGGTGAGAGTACATTCATGATGCCACACCTGGTGTGTATGAGTGCTGGTGGTGTGTGCACCATCTGTTCAAGCAGCTGAAGTTCACAGACCGCAGAGTTCCCAGTTTAACCAGTGTAACTAATGTAACTAATGTAACCAGTAAAACTAATGTAACCAGTATAGTCTGAAGCTGAACATGTTTTCTGTTTGCTCTGGGCTATAATGTGTTTGTTATTATTGCAATTTATTTAAATATTTTTTGTATAATTTTTTTACATTTTTTATATTTTATTTATATATTTTGAATTTATTATTCTGTATTTATGTTCAAGAGATTCTCTGGGTAACATTCCAGCTCAAAGTCAAATGGGCGAAATAAGCCAATATAACAGATGAAGTTTATTTAAATATATGAGGAATAAATGCTTCGGCTGTACCCGCTGGAAGAAGAACTGGATCAGGTTTTTGATTATCCCAAAAAGAAAATTCCACCAACATGGCAGCTCTGAATCCGGACACTGCTGGAAACAATGTAACAGTACAACGGCTGACCACGGTCACATATTTGGAATTTTCCAGCAATAAAATCTTATTGATCCTGTTATATTAGGTTTTGAGACTGATTATAGTTTTGATACCGTATATTTAAGGAAGATACAACTGATTTGACAAATATCTTCTTAAAGTATTACTTATTGCCAGTGAGAAGGCAATAATAAAGAAGTGGCTGGACAAGGACCTACCAACTAAATCAGAGTGGCCATTGTTAAAGACATATAGACAGAAGGTACATTTTTCTAAGACTTTATCTGGATTAAAAATATTGGTTAAAACGGCTGTTGTACATGAAACTGTCAGGCATCGGCTGTGTGGCAGCAGGAATGAGGACCTCAATGTAGGACACTGGGCACGGACGTGAACATAAATAAGTTTTATTGCCGGAAGACGGAACAGGCACAAAAGCAGGAGTCGGGCACAGGAGCACAGCGGGAGGAAAATACTGAAGACGACGCGACAAGAGGCTAAACACAGACTGGGCACTTAAATACACACACTGAGGAATCAGGGAACAGGCAACAGGTGGGGGCAAGGCTGAACATAATTAACCAGACGAGACAAGGGGAAGCAAAACTAAATACAAGGCACCAGAAACACAAGATTGTCAAAGTAAAACAGGAAGAGACAAAACAGAACGCACAGGCAAACCTAACAGAACCCAAAACCAACCCTCAACAGAACTCTAAACACACAGATCACAAAACATGAGGAAAACAGGAAACAAACACCAAAACTAAACAAAAGACTATGATAACTGGGCCACCGGCCCAGGATCATGACACTTATGGCTTGCTCAGAGGCAACTCTGTA
>VUQJ01039515.1:9106-35161 GCA_015108635.1 Andinoacara biseriatus | reverse complement strand
CTGAAGGAGCTGGTCAGTATGTAGCAGAGGAAACGCTGCTGACTCGCCCTCATTTACTGGTTATTGTTTTTATGTTGAGGCGGGGGGGTGGGGGGGGGGTGCTAGTGTTGTGCCAAAACACGATCGCCTGTATTAAAACGGCTGTAAATGACTTGTTGACCTGTAATCTGTGAAACATGTCAAACATGTCTCTGATCAATGATATCAGGTCATTGTGAGTGAGAAACAGCGTTTCTGTCACACTGCACTCAGTTTTTGGCAAAGTGACTTTTATATATTCATTTTTTAATCAAAGTAAAAACTGTCATTTACATTAAAAATGTCTTTTTAAACAGAAATCTGGCTCAGAAAGCTGCAGAAATCCCAACAAATAGAACCTCACAGTTCTATAAAGATATTTGAAGTGGCCAAAAAGCTCTGGCTTGATTATAATGTAGGTACAATAACACAGAGTCCTAAAGATTGTTGAAAAACAGGTTATTTCTTCATTTTATATATAAACCCTTCATAAATCAGCCTGACTGCGCTCTGTTTACCAATATAAGATATTACACAGAAAAACACACAGAAACATCAGGATCACTTTATGGCAGACGACACCAGAAGCTGTTGAAAGTAACTAATAAAGTTACTTGTAATCTAACTTAGCTACTTCTAAAATTAAGTAATCAGTAAAGTAACTAAGTTACTTTTTAAAGGAGCAATCAGTAATCAGTAGTCGGACTACTTTTTCAAGGGAACTATACCATCACTCCCCGTGACGGCAGCTGTTCTTCAGTAAAACCAGCGTTGGAAGAGCTCCTCTCATGGTGCTGACTTTTGAAAACTAAAATCAGAATATGAGAACACTCTTATAGGATGAAGAAGGATAAAAAATAAAATCTGTCCCACTTAAAGAGCGATACTCGTCGTCCTCGGTCTGCGTTCCCGCTTTTTATCCTCTTACACCTCGTAAAGATTCTGAAAATGTAGAAATAATAACAGCCAGCAAAATGTTGCACATATGCAGCTGAATATGATGAAAAGAGTTTCAAGATTCTTCATATAATTTACAAAAAGAAAGCAGCATTAAAACAAAAAAAGGGCCATAATAAAATATTAAGAAGACAACACTGAGATCAGTGGAGCTGCACGGCGCACTGATCTAATGCAGTAATCGGCTGTTTGTGAGGAGTCCTGCTCCGTGGACTGGCTGAAGTTTTAGAACCACGCTGGAGACTTTGTGGTCCTGGCTTCAAATCGGAGACCTCTGCACCACGCCTGCCTGTTTGGATCTTCATCTGAAGCCCTGTGAGGCAGATCTGGGATGTCTGATGGGATCTACATAAAAACACGTGACTGCATTTTAGAACCGGATGACGCAGAGGACGCGTCAGCAGATCCAGCACTGAAAAATAAATCAGGAGATATGCTGCTGTGTAGGAAGCAGAGTTTTCTGCAGCTTTGGAGGGATGAGGGCCGGAGAGGAGCGAGCACTCGGAGAGAAGGTGCAGTGAGACTGAAGTGAGACGACGACTGCAACACAACAAAAGGAAACATGAATGAGGAGAGTCTCAGAGAGCTCTGTGATTGATGAGCAGCACAGGCTCGGAGAACCGGGAGTCAGACACGCTGGAAAACAGAATAATTCAGGACAAAGACGTTACTGTCAGTGACGGGGTCAGCTGACAGCTCTGCGGTTGTGTCAGCCGTGTGTGCGACCCCGAGGTCTGCACACACAACGAGCTGAAGCCCTTTTTACAGCATAATTAATGAGAGCTCTGCTGAGCCGCTGAATATTAAACACTTTCCTTCTGATGTCTCAACCTGCTGAACTTCTCAGGAGGACAAAAACGAGACGTAAAAAAAAAATATGGAAGCAACTCCGTGAGTGAGCGTCTTCCTGCTCACAGCTAATTAAGAAACATCATAAATTAATAACACCTGTCAGAATCAGAAGACTAAAAATCCTTTAATAATCTCTAGAAAGCTACAAGTCGATAAATAAAGTCAGAGGAAAGTTGGCTGGAAGGCAGCTGGACGCGAGCAGCTTCCAACCTTCCAACCTTCCAACCTTCCAGAATGAAGTGAGGATGTGAGGAAACCGTGACTGGCTCCACCACCTGAACTCCCAATCACATCTAGTTTTTTTGGACAATAACTTCAGTAACTAATGAAGCTCCATTCCATGAATGTTTTCAGGCCCACAGGTACACAGAGGGTGGGCACAATTTTAGTTTTTAATAATTTCTTTTCCAGCCTTCATAATGTCAGAAATACTCTGAGCTACAAACACATTTAAGCTCTTTTTAAAACTGCACGAGCTGCAATCGGAAGACTGTTCTGTGAGCATCGGTGTGATGATCCATCACAGAATGAACTGCAGCGTTTGGATGTTTGATCTGATCATTCACTGGAAAAGCTCTGAATGGTGCATTCTGGGTAAACTTTCAGGCTCATACCAGCATGTGGGAGAGGTGCTCAGAACATCTTAAAGCACATGAAAAGTATTTTACCTCAATTTGATGCCAGGATCTTCTTGTAGCTGTGATTCCTTCTTTTTCTCAAGGGTTCAGGTGGGAACCCATCTTTTCCAATGGAGGCCTGCAAAAAGGCAAAAGCCTCTTCAGGAAAGAGTCGGATGGAAATAAATATCAAAATCTAACAGAACAGAAGCACATATGCAAAAGCAAAAAAAAAGTTCCTTCTAAACTGGGTGTTCAGGGGTTAAATCAGAGTCGAAGTAAACAAAATTTAAAACGTAAATGTGAGCAGGCAGCACGAGAATGAGGACGCCCTTTGACCCTCATCAGTTCACCTCCTGCTCTAATTCACAAATGAACACGAGCGTCACTTCCAGCTGCTGTCCAGCGCCGTGTAATCTGCTGCAGACGTCAACATCATCCCCCCAACGCTCCGGATAAGCAGCATCGATTAAATGCCACCGTGTGTGAGTGCTGTGAAGCTGCTTCTGTCCGTCAGAGACTCCTGCAGGTCTTTAAGATGTAAACCGTACATGATCGCCGATACATTCCAAGGATGTGAGCTGAACCGCCGAAGCACCTCCAACCCCACAAACAGCTCCATGAGGACCAAACTGAACGTTCCCACAGTGCAGACGTGTGAGGGCTGCTCTTCATTTACGCTCCTTCTTCTTTAGCCCCATTTTAATGAGCATCCAAATGCTGATATATATACTGAGTGTCCAGTATAAAAATTATCTGTTTGCTGGAATTTCACTCAGCTCCGCCTTCTTGGATGGTCTGTTGGTTCAATGAAGCCACAGCAGCCATATTATTGGTCAGATACTTGCATTAAAAATGGTCCAGAGGTCCAGTTCAGGAATCCAGTTAACTGAGGGGAACCTAGCAGACAGCTAGCAGCTACTGTTGACAACTCCTCAGTAAGGAAAGTAGCTATTGGCTGTCCCAAAAGTTGCTAGAAGTCGCTATGATGTCATCACCTAATTGATCATTTGCATGTAGTTGCAATCGAGTTTGTAAGAGAGAGAAATAGCATCTTTGGAGAGACAAAAAGTGAAGAAAAAACACGCTAAATATGTTTAGAACTACAAATGAGCTTTATGAAATAACTTCATAACTTTAATGCTTTGCTAGCTACATTCAAAGCTCCTCCTTTATCTGGGCCACTGTTGCCAACTTGTAAAAAGAGGAAAAAAACTTGCTGTCGGTTGTCTCAAAAGTTGATAGTCCAAAGTGAGGTCTGGAGATGGGGCTGGGTACCCCCCGGTGTGGCATCAGGGGGCAGAGGCAGCAGGTGGGCAGGTCCGTGGGTTGGAGGATGGGTCAAAGCAAGGTCTTCGCGGTGCCAAAGCATACCTAGGGGACGCAGTGGACACAAAACACAGCAACAGCGGAGGATTTCAGGTTTCCAGTCTATCTCCAAAAGTCACGACATCACTGGAAAAAGTCGCTAAATTTGTCGCTAGTTGCTTTTAGGAAAAAAAGTCGCTACGGGGGTCTGAAAAGCTGCTTAGGTGGCAGTGGTGCAGTGGGTAGGTGCTCGCCTTGCAGCCGGAGGGTTGCAAGGCGATCCCCCGGCTGTGCTGTCCCTGCGCTGCGTTGTGTCCTTGGGCAAGACACTTAAACCACACTGTCTAACGGTAGCGCTAGTCTCTGGCTGCATGACCGCAGATGCTCGTCTCTGGATGAGTGATCTGGAACAATCATTTCGTTGTGCACAATGACAGTGAGTTGAATCTATCTATTTAGTCTAAATCTAGCGACAAAGTTGCTAAGTTGGCAACACTACTAGCAGCTACAACCACCTGTGTGGCGCCTCTGCTGGACTGCAGAGCAACTGCAGGTTTTGATTTACATCTTATTCATTCCAGTTTAATTCTAGTTATTATAACTCTGGGGTTTAATGGAGCAAAACTTTGAATGCTTCATGATTGTGTGAGGAGCAGCTGATGATTAAAAGTGTGAAATGTTCGTTCGGCTCTTGTGCGTCTGCAGTGGGGCCGCTCACTCAGACGTGTGTGGACAAACAGCTGAAAACTGCCTTTTGCTGCTCGACTGGGCTCCTGCAATGAAGCGATACGGTATCGGTGTGGGTGTGGGTGCTGCTCCTGCGTATACACACACACACACACACACTCGTGCACGTTAGTGGTTCTTTTTTGAATGATGTTTCTGACAGCGTCGGTTTATTTTGGACGCTTTCGTTTTCTAAGATTGATGCTCTGAAGTCAGACACCGAGGCAGCAGGTAACAGCTGTGGACGTCCTCCCGGGTCTGTAACAGCTCCTCTTCCACTGCTAGATGTTCATATTAAACTAATGAGATCAGTATATGTACAGTAATCACTGTGAGCCCAGTGCTCAGGCAGCAGGCCTGTTTTTTTTTTTTTTAAACGAATCTTTATTGAACCAGAATATACAAAGCAAACAAGTTTTGCATTAAAGAGCAGCACATCAAGAACAATATGTAATTTCTATTGAGTCCATTATGAGAATGGCAAAATAAGTTGAAGCAAGAAGACATATCTATTTAAGGAGAGGCAATGCAATAACACAAATCCTTTATTAGTCGGAGGAATCGGGAAAATATTCCAGGTAATTAGAAAGAAATGTTTTGCTCTTTTTGTTGTTAATCAATTTGAGGGATTCAATCATTAACTTAAGTTGGGTATTGAATTTGCAAACTTTTGCTTGGGAATAAAAAATTTTGCATATATAATTAAGCATATGTTCAAAATGACCATTTTCAGAGTTAGTGTAATAGCAGATAATATCCTCGAGTCTGAGTATACACAGAATTTTGGTCAAGCAGAACAGGTGAGATTCAAGGTCAGCTTGGCTATATCACAGCTAAAATATAAATGTGATGTTGTTTCAGTGCAGGAGTCATTAACATCAATAAATTTAGCAACAGATTTGGCTAGGCTGCAGGCCTGTTTTACCTGCTCTCGGAGCGGGATGATTTCACGGAGCTGGAATATCCATGTGTGTTCATGTCGGGACAGATTTCTATGCGAAGGACTCAAAAATCTGAAGGATGCAACATTCAGCCAGCTCGCTGCTACCCTGGGTGCTTAGTTACATCCATGGTAGCAGGTTATGATGATGCCATAGTTCAGCTGCATACCTGCTAGATCATACTTGACATGTTCACTTGGGGGTGCAGAGGACGGGGGGGGGGGGGCACGTGATGTTGTCACAGTTCAGCTCAGCTTCTCCACGTACGTTTATTTTCAGTGTGATTAATATTTACAGTGAAATCATCTGTGGTTCGACTCTTGGACCTTTAATATGGACTCGTTCTGACAGGTCAAACAGGAAGGTGATAAAGAACTGCACCCCAGAATTAAATATGAATGAATCCGCAGACTTCAGATCAGTTCATCAGGGCTCATCACACATGGAGACTTTGCAGTAACTCATTATTGCTTGTTTAACAACAAGCATCTGCTCAGGATCAGCTGATATAACGAGTCTAATCACTGAGAACGACCGTCTTTCTAATCTTCGCTCGCAGTTCTGGTTCTCGCTCCTGTGACACGAGTCGGCGCCTGAAGCCTTGCTCCAGCCACACTCAGGCTACAGGCTGAGGATGAACCGAGTGGTTACGCCACAGAGGAGTTCCAGAGTGAGAGGATGGGAATAAGCAGAATTGCTCCACTTTAACAAACTGATCGTTAGAGATATGTTTATGACTTTATACCATCATCTCCCGTTTAAAATGCAGATGCCGCCTTTGTTTTGTGGCTGGGCTGTTTCGAAGAAGCAGATGTTGCTGCTTTTTTTAAGCAGCGAGGATGAAAGAGTCTGTCTGAGCCTCCATTTCCTTTCTGTTCGTCTGACTGACATCTCCCAGCAGCACGGGCGAGATAAAGCCCTCCCGGGGGGAAAGTAAAAGCTGCTGTAAATATATTGTGACTGGGCTGCACTGAGCTCCATAATCATCACAAGCTCTTATTTAATTCTCCAAAACCCGAAAACACAGCACGGCTTCAGAGGCTTGGCTCCGGAGTACAGACACAGCAACAATATCGCTCCTCTAACTTCGACGCTCGTACAGGGACGCGTGCAGATTCATTCCACAAGAAGCTTGGATGGATTCACAGTGACTTCATCTGTTTGATTAACATCCTCTCAGACAGAATTCCCACAGCTGGACTTTCTGGACTGATCAGTACTGATCCACTGATCACAGACTGCCTATGATCCCTGTTGACTCTCCCAAAGCCAACCAGGACTGCTGGCATCATTTCCTGAGCTTTACCTCATCATGACTAACATCGTGTTTTCACGAAGTCACTGGCAGGGCTGCAGTTTGTTGGACAGTCAGGAGGTGATGAGGAGATGAGGTAGGTAGAGGACAGTCCATGCATGTCTGGCATGTTTGATGTTGGCTTTCCAGGTGCTTCAACCAGTCACTAGCATACCTGTCCTTTCACGGCTGCCTCACCTCCGTATTTCCTCTTAGGTTGGAGTCCAACGCTGCATCGACCCAACAAAATAAAGCTTCTAATTTCCCAACATTTCAATGTAAAACTTCAGAATTTTAGGGTTTACAATTTTCAGCACTTTAAACAACAGTTTAAAGAAAGGAAAGTTAGGCTGTCATACATTTCTGTAATTTTGTCGATAACGATAATAAACGGTATTTTGCATTATTTAAAAATGTGTTTGTAAGCCTGATAAGCCTTAAAGGATAATAATATATATCCATCCATTATCTTCCACTTTATCCCGCTAGTCGGGGTTACGGGGGGGGGGGTCATCGAGCGAAGGCGTGGTACACCATGAACACGCACACATTTACACCCGCAGGCAATTTAGAGTGAGCAATCAACCGAATGTGCATGTCTTTGGACTGTGGGAGGAAAGTACCCGGAAGAAACCCACAAAAGCATGGGGGGCCGGACCGGGAATCGAACCTGGATCGTCTTGCTGTGAGTGAAGATGATCCTCGCCTAGGAATTAAATCTAAGGTGGCAGACTGCGAGGCTGGCAATGTCTGAGTGTCTTCCCCTGACGCGGTGTGTTCACTCATTTCCAGCTTTTGGTGTGTTGTTTAGGCAGCTATGCTAGCACACAGTATGGACACTCTCAATGTGCACGTGCAGCAGCCTGTACTAAAGCACGAAGTAGTGAACGTGTGGAAATGTGCCTCATACCTTCACTGCAGCTTAGCTCCAAATTTAAGCGTTTCTTGATCTTTGTTACTTCAAGGTTTAACCGCGGACTGAGCGATATGAAAACGCCCAAAAGTTTATTCCTCGCCCACGTCACTTGGACTGTCCAACCTTTTTTGGAAAGAACCATCCACTGGCATGCAATGAATCTTGGGATAGGGTGGACCACAAAGCATCCACCCGATGAGGACACATCTGTGAGCCACATCTGGAGGACCCTTCATATTGAGACAGGCTTCGTTGCCTCGCCGTGACATCATCAGCCTCCGATCGCAGGCTTCACGGGATGTCGCCCCTGAAGGGGGCACAGCTAATAAACATCTGTAAGGATGAGTTAACGTAATCGGAGAGGACTTGGAAAATGTGGTTTTCATGTTTCTACAGCTTCAAACTGCTGATTGTTTCTGCTGCACCTGCAAACAGACGCCGCAGATATCACAGAGGAAACCAGCTCATTACACTTTTTCAAAGAACACTTTGGTTCTCTTTGCTCACTTTTGCATCACTCCCCTCCAGCTCTGCCTGCCTCTCCGCCTCCGCCTCCTCCCATCCACCCCTCACCCCTTTTCTATCAGAAACTCTCTAACATCTCCATCAATCTTCCACTTGTGTCCGATGCCGGCTCTAAACTTTGCAGCCTCTCCTCTTCCCTGCCCTCCTGTTCTCTCGCTCCTCACCTCGTCTCTCATTCATTCATCATTTTCGGCTCTCTCTCAAACCTCCCGCTGTCTCATACCACTTAACCTTTCCTGCCCGCACTCTCTCCGCCACCTCTCCTCCTCTCATCCATCTCTCTTTCCGTCGTCGCCTCTCCCTCCTGCACCGTTCTCATGAGCTCTGCAGCGATGATGTTTCATTTCTCTTATTTCATGTCTCTCCACTTTACACCATTTTATTCCTTGGTGTGGCGCTAAAACGGTGTTAGCATAACTTTTATCAGCGTCTGGAGGCGACGAGCGGAAACTGTAGCAGCAGTTTTTATTGAAAGAGAGCTGAAAACGCAAAGAGCAGCTCCAGCAGGAATAATGGAGGAACCACTTCAGCAGATTACACACGAGTGCTTTTTGGAGAATTTACAGCACTCAGCAGTTTTCTCTTTCAAACCTGTGGTTCAGATGCTTCAGAGGAGTCCTGCACTCCAGCGGCTCTGAAGTACAAAGCACTATATTCCAGAAAGCACTAAAGGCTGGGATTTTTAAAAGTTTTTGGAATGAACCCAGCCCAGCTGGCTCCCGTCTTCCGTCACAGATCGGAGTCATTCCTGTTTCAGTGCGCCTCTCATCAGCATCCTCGCCAGAACTTTAAACTGAGTCTGAATCATGAATTCAATTCAATTCAATTCAATTTTATTTATACAGCGCCAATTCACAACAAACAGTCGCCTCAAGGCGCTTTGTATTGTAAGGTAAAGTTAAAGACCATGAGGATCATGAGGATGTCTTCTCACAGAGGACGCTCGTGTGATGTATTTCTCCTTTGAGAGACGGTGACATTAAAATGTCCCTTTGAACCTTGAAACACAGGAAGAATCAGGACTGAGCCGGTAGCTGCAGACCTTGTCACATGACCAGGCATCCATGATGATGCGTTCACAGAAGTTGTCATGTGGCGCATTTACAGGAGTGAAGTTCCACGCTTCTGCCGGGCGATGCGAGTTTAATTCATGCGAGTTAAAATATTTCAACTTTGGCTAAAAGTTAGCATCACAAAATCCCGTCAGCTGGGATTCTCCCGACACCACCAACAATCAGATATGGAGGAGGAGCTCATTTACACCCTTTGAGGGAAGTTGACACTTCACTTGGTTGGTTCAACTTTACTTTGGACAGAGATGGGAAAGAAAGGAGAAAATCAGAGGACTTCTCGTCCCGTTGGCTATTACAGGCAAATATTTTCAAGCTCTTGTTTTCACACAAGTAACACAAAGTGAAACTTGACTTCATATTTGGTGTGAACACAGCTTCAAAACTATGCAGCAGACTCCGTCAGGTGACTCTTTTTGTAGGTGCTCAAACTGCAGCGAACTGTTTAACATGACTCAAAGTGACCCTGGAGACTCTGGACTGGGGAGGAACACCTTCATGTGTTTAGATTTTACTCCTGCTTCGCTTCAGGCTGCTTTTCCTTTTCAGCCTCTTCCATGTGTTCCACTGCAGCTCTTCAGCGGTCCCTAATGTCACTGAATTCAGTCATCAGCTCTCACTGAGCTTTCAGCCCAGGATGTCATGGGGACGTCATTTCTGCTTACCGTGCAGCTCTTGATTTTTGTTGCTGGCAGCATGGTTGAAGCAGTCAGGTCGGCGAGTCTGGTGGTCTTTAGGGAGATGCTGCAACAGTTGGAAAAGACGATGTTCTGAAGGTTGAAAAACCTGCGTGATCGCTTCACTTCCTGCTTCAGCAGATCGTTCAGGAGGGCCTGTGTACACACAACAACCAAACACCAAATGTGGCGGCCCTGAAGAAGGCGTCAGGGGTCAGGCGCGGTCCACACGTTGAACAGACGTTTGCGCAGCCTCGTTTACACACAGAAACATGTTCGACTCACCTGAACGACAGGTAATAAAACCGAAGTTTTCAGCATGACGTCTCAGCTTTTCCCCGATTTCAGAAATCTGAAGAACAGCTGAAACCCTGAACTGGGCACGAGAATGACCTGATGGGTTCAGGTCATGTTGCTGGAATCAATATGTCATTTTATTTGTTAGCCAGTCGTTCATATACTGTCTGGAAGGATAAGCACATCCATGAAATAGTGTCTTCCAGTTTATGACTCACTCATTTTGACCATGAAATATATGAATTTTCTTTCTGTGTTGAACATGTGGAGGGATTTCTGCCTTCTCAGTATCTCCACCTTCAAACTAGAGCCGTCGTATCGTCTGCAGGAAACGTGACTGCCGTCTCTTCCTCTGGTTGTTTGTCTCTAAAGCTCTGAAATCATCACGTGGTTCTCTGATGTTGAGCAGCAGCTGTTATTTTTTCTGCAGCGATGTAGTTTATCTGAAAGCTTTTTCATTTTTTCAGCTTCTTCTTCTCAGACAGGCTCTTTGAAGCTCATCAGTGAAAGAGGGGAAAGATATAAAAGTTGAGCTGTCTGTGATTATTTGAGCTGGCTGCCATAAATCTAAACACAGCTATGGCAGCAGAGCGGCTGTGTCCTCGGGGATCCTAATTAGATATTATTAATGAGCCAGGGGCCACAGTTAGAGGTCCTCGGGGGTGTCACACCGTGAAAGACTAAACGGGGCCTCAGAGACGCAATCCAGGCCCCGAGGAGCAGCATAGGAGTCTCTCAGGAGACCCAGGTCCAGGCTGCATCTCGCCCTCTGCTGGTGACATTTAGAATCTGTGCAGAAAAGCACGGCTCTGCAGCTCCTCTCACACCTTCATGTTCATGACGGCAGGTTGAAGCGCTGCTCTCTTTCTGGAAGGATGCAAGTGTACAGATTTAAAAATATATATACGAATGACTGCTAACTGCAATGATCTGGAGTTTATGAAGGAAAACTGTGTGAACCTCACTTAGACCCAGACCCAGGCTTAAAGCTTAAAACTAGCTCTAAATGATGAAAGACTGAGAAAACTTGTAAAGCCTGGACTTCATCCACAAAGCACCTTGGGCCTTAAAGAGCTCCTCAAGTAAGAAAAAAATCTGTTAGGAGGATGTTAGAGCTACAGGAGTGCACTGGAGAAGAGCTCTCCACTTTTTTCTCTTCTCAGGAGAAAATAACATATTTGCATTTACATAATACGCTTCTTTATTAAAGCAAATTAAATGTAAATGATGTGTAAGATGGTGGCGTGCGCACATGCTGCAGCTCTGCGCTTCTTAAAACAACCTCTTTAATTTTTTATTTTGCTACTGCCTTTATTAGTCAGTGTTATTGATACTGAGAGGAGTCTCAGATACACCCGAGACAAACTCGCTTCTGTGCCTTTAACTACATCCCAATGATGAGATCCTGGTCGAGCTCGCTAGACCACAGGGGGCCTCGTGGATCACTGTTCCTCCCAGACGGCTGCGTAGATGTGCAGAGAGAGGAAACAAAGGCGAGACTGCAGAGCGGTCCGTCTTTCCCATCGACCACCATAAAGTTACTGCAAGATGCAGCAGTAGGTTGTATCCCGGTGCAAAAAATGTTTGTTGGCTCACCTGCAGATGTGCATCAGAGAGTCCATTCTAATTCTCCCGATGCTCCTCCGGGAGAACCCCCTTTCTTCCCCATTGCAATGCGGAATAACTGCAGGAATTGTTGTAGAACACAGTCTCTTTCTTACCATGTCTACAATTACCTCCAAATGTGGTAATTGAGCACGCGTCAAATCAAAGTGAGCAAAAAAAGGTATTTCTTGGGGGAGGCAGTGGAGCAGTTGCTCGCCTCACAACTGGAGGGTCACTGGGTCGAGCGCATGTTCTCATTGTGTCCCTGCGCAAGACACTTAGCCCACATTGCCGAAGCGTGGTGCCTAAGTGGTGGTTGGAGGGGCCGTAGGTGCGAATTGGCAGCCACGCCTGTGTCAGACTGCCCCAGGACAGCTGTGGCTACAGCAGCTTACCACCACCAAGTGTGATTGAGGTTCCAATGAATAGTGCCTGAAATTGTAAAGCGTCTTTGACTACCTTGAAAAGTGCTACATAAGTCTAAGGCATTACTAATATTATTATTTTCTGTTTCCTATTCTTGTGCATTTATTTTTAATGACCAAATTTATGTTTCCCTTTTCAAAGGGAAAAGAAGAAATATCATTTAACACTGTATGGGTTTGGAGTACGAAATTAAAATTTAAAAAATGTCAGTTTTTCATTTTTTAATATCCGTTTTGAAAATGAAAAACAAACAACCAAAAGTACACGGACCCTAGAACAGCGAGGATCATACGGCAGGCTGCTGTTCATGGACTACAGTTCTGCTTTCAGTACCAGCCTGTTTTCCAGTCTGGGCCTGCAGTACAGTCAGTGGATCCAGGAGTTCCTCACAGACCGGCCGCAGTCAGGCAGTCGCTCAGCACTGGTGTCCCACAGGGATGTGTGCTGAGCTCCTCTCTCTTCTCTCTGTACCCACATCACTGTGTACCAGTCCACAACATCAGTTATTAAACTCACGGAGGATCACTGACAGAGATGAGACTGCCTGCAGACCGACTGACTGGTGTTCAGATAACAACCTGACGCTGAACCCCAAAAACACAAAAGAACCGATCATCAGCTTCAGGAAACAGCAGCAGGACCATCGGCCACTTCTCATAAACAGGGACAGAGTGGAGCGAGTCTCCAGCTTCAGGCTCTTGGACACACACATGAATAAACACAAAGTCACTGAAGTTTAAAACTGATGGATGGAGTCATGGTGGTTCCATGGTTCCTCCACCCTGACCTCAGCAGCACCTCAGCCTCTTATTTTAGGTCATAATCAATTAAACATTTGGTCCATTTTATGAATTCTGCTCATGCTAAGAGAAAGTGTGAGTCTAAAACACTATCAGCACATCGATGAAGACGTTCAGCTTCAGCCTTCACAAACTGAAGGACGGCATCAGGTTAGCAGTCGTACTGACGTCCTCACTGAGGTCAGAGCTCCTTTTCTGCTCTCGGGTGAGTTTGGAGAGATTCAGGCTCAGGTGTGCACACCTGTCCAAGGCTGTCCTTCTGTTTATGATTTCAGAAACACATTTGCTTTTCTCCACTTATCTGCAGCCTTATAGGATAACTGGAGGTACAAACTGAAGGCAGTAAAATTAGTGAGTGTCAGCAGCTGGGATGGATGATGAAGGTTTATTAAAGAGGAGCTTTTATAAATAGTGTTTACTGCACTTTCCTGCCTTTGTGTTTACGCACATTTTTAATTGTTCATTTTAATCAACCTTTATGTGTACAGCACCTTTCAGGTAGTATGGTTCAAAGAGCTTCACAGACCACAAAATGTAATGAAACAAAACCATAAAAATTAATATGTAACTTCAAATAAATGAAACAGTAAAACAGTGAGTGAGTCCATAAAATGAGAAGTGATTAAACAATAAACAGAAATCATCCTGACCCCTGGCTGGACCTCTGAGATGCACGACTAAGAGTTTCACAGAGCAACAAAATAACAGCAGAGAAAATCTAAAGTTTCCTTCAATAAACCAACAACATGTGAAACTGTTCAGCAAAAGTTAGAAAGAGACTTTTCTGAATAACAAAACTCCTCCCGATCCTCCGAACACCTTCAGCCTCCCAGGACGCTGCACAGTGAAATAAATGTGGTGCCATGAGAAGCAAAATATTTCCCTGTGAAATGTAATGGAGTAGAAATCTAATAAAGCCTGAAATGTGCAGAGTTAGTCTGTTTTCATTGATCACTGTGACGCGTCGAGTCCTCTGAGCCTCGTTCCTCCTTCATCTCTGCGCTCGTGTTTTCCTCCCAGCTCGATGCTTCACGCGTGCAGACAAATGTGAGCGTTAGCCGCCTTCGGCTGTGTGTTTAGCTCAGTGAACACACGTTTCTTTATGGAGATGGAGTCGAGGAAACCCGCGGGGCTCGTCCCGCTCAACGACCTGCAGCAGAATAAAAATGCTCTGCCGCGTTACTGAGAGGTCTGTGTTTTAAAGCACATGCAAGCAAAGAGATTAGATAAGCCTCGCTATCTTCCTTTGAGATACTTCAGTGCAGTGGAGAGCATCTACACTTTCAGCCGTTTACAGCCTGAATCTGCAGTGAGACATGCGGGCAGCCAGAAACCTCAAGTATGGATCGAAGGTCAGGGCTGCGGCCAAACAGTCCAAAAAATGACCTCCTACCTTCTTTTCCTCATCACTTTAACCTAACTGAAAACATCAGTAAACTATTTATAAGGTAGTTGTGCTGAAAGTCATTTTAATTTAGGGCTTTAAAAATCAGACGACGGGGCGGCGATGCCTCATTCAGCTAAATGCCAGCTGCCTCACTGGTGGAAGGAACTGAGACGGAAGATGTCTGTGTAGGTTCTCGGTCATCCAGGTCACAGTCATCTCTGGAGCTTGAAAAAAGGGCGACTGGACTTTGTTTTGCTTCTTGAAGATGTTTCATCCCAAAGGCTTCTGTTCAGTGGTGGATAGGATTTGTTCAGCTCGATGTCCCTTGACTCAAGACTTCATATACATACGAACAATACTGGGTCACACCAGGGGACTCCGCCCACTGGGGTTCACATACCTGAACTCCACTCTCCACCTTTTGCTTTGAGAACTATAGAAGCCTTTAGCATGAGAGGTGAAACGTCTTCAAGAAACAAAGAGAAGTCCAGTCGTCTTTTTTTCAGGCTCCAAGGGAGCGGAATCAGGGATGTTCCCGGGTCTGTGGCCCAGCGCTTTCAGTTTTGGACTTTCAGTTTCTTTTATTTAGTGTGCAATTTTGAGTTTATTGTAGTGTTTGGAGTTTTGCATTTTTCCTGTCTTTGAGTTTTCAGTATTTATATTCCGGTGTTTTTCCTCAGTGTCCTGCTCCCTTCGTGTTTCTGTGTCTGGTTTGGTCTTCGTCTCTGTTTTCGTGGTTCTCTGGTTTCCCCGTTTCGTTGTGTGAAGTTCACGTCTCTTGTGTTCTGTGTTTAGCTTTGCTTCCATGTTTTTGGTGATTAGTTTCAGGTGAGGAATCATAGGGCACAACACCATACACCCCAGTGCTACCGATTTGTTTCAAGCAACAGGAAGCAACCAGTTGCCAACCAGTCGGGGAGCACATATTTTTATCTTGCAACTGGAGCTTGTTAGATAGTCGCACACTGGTCTCTAGGCTGTTTTTCATACACTTCTATATAGCTTGATGTGTCTTTGCAGCCACAAGTATCGTCCTCTGGTGGCCATTAAAAAGAATGCAGTCTAAATAAATTCTGGATTACGTCTATGCTTGTCTGAAATCGAACCCGGCAAATAAAGTTGCAGGCTTTCATCACGACTGTTGTTTTATTTGCAGACATCTGAATCAGGTTTTGGTTTTTGAAGCTTTTGGCAGTTCTTACTGTGTTGTTTCACACAGGCTGTAGTTTTAAATAAACTGGAACATTTATTTAAGGCAAGTGTAATTTGTTCTCTCCATTCTGCTGCTGTAGGACAGATGATCCAGGTCAGTTATTATTTAAGGGCTTTTTCCTGTTCATCCCAAACGCTGCAGAAGCTCTCCAAGAAGCTGTCTGAAGCCGTCGCTCGCCTCACTGAGACGTTCATCTTTGATGTGATTTCAAAGATCAGGAGCACGTTTTCATCAGCAAACAGGTTAAAAGCAGAGTCTGTACAACTCATCAAAAGGCTTTCACGCTTTATCCTCATCTGTCGTCTGAAGGGCGGGGCATAAACAGACTCCATTAACGAGACATCTTAGGTAATAACATCATTTCTTTAACGCTGCAGGTCCTCTGTGGCTCGCTGTGCTTCAGCTTCTGAAGATAAATTGTGCAGTTAACCTGCCCGTGGTCCAGCTCTCAGCTTCAGCTGCTTTATTGTCTGATAACAGCTATCAGACCAGCCCTCGTCTTTCTGCCCCTCCCTGCTGTAGCTTTAGCATCCCCATCTCTCTCACAGACGTCCTCCCTGAAGCTGTAACCAGGACACGTGCCTTCAAACCTCAGCTCACATGCTCAGAGATGGAAATTAACGAAGCACATGACCTGATAAGATGACTCTGAGCTGCTGCTGCTTCGGCTCTATCAGACGTGTCATCTTATCGCCGCACTGTCGTCTTATCGCTGATTCGTATCAAACTCCAACAAACTACTGACTTCATGTCTTCCATTATGCTGCTGTCTGCTGATGGCATATACAGACTCCCAGCAAACACTTATTATGAAGCAACAGGTGGAAAATGCTTTGCTGCTTCAGAGGAGCTCAGAATGGATTCAATTCTAAAAATAATAGCTGGTTCTGATCATCGTTACAGCTGAAGGTCAGCAGCTGAAAGAAGCTTTAAATGAAAACACAGACGGAAGGAAAGCTCTGATCTGCTGATCCTGCCTCCATGCTGATGTTTGCCTTCGTTTGCTCGTCGTTGACAGAAGCTCCATTTTCATTTTGTTTCTGCAGTAGCTGTTTTTGTAATGAGCCAAACATCATGTCTCTGTTTTTGTTGGCTGTTCACCTGCAGTGGAAGCTTGGTTCGCCTTGTCGGCGGGTTTGGTGGGGCTGCCCTTTCATGGGCAGAGTTTCTCGGTGCAGTCAGGTCCGGTGCTCTCAGGATCTCGGCTCCTCTTTTTGGATTATGTGGTGCTGTCGGCTTCATTGAGCGATGACCTCCAGCTCGCACCGGAGCAGTCTGTAAATGGCAATAAGCACCTGCCAGTTTGAGACCACAGTTCTCAGTGAAATCAGGGCGGAGGTTCATGAGGTTCATGAAGATGGATGGATGGATGGATGTGGGGTCTGCTCTCGTGGTGAAGTCAGCATGAAGGTAAAGATCTACGTTCTACCCTCACCTATGAACACAAGCTGACGATGCATAAGGTGCAAGGAATGAGCTTCCTGTACAGGGTGTTCGGACTCAATCTTAGAGCTGGGATGAGGAGCTCAACTTCACCTGATGCCTCCCAGGTGAGGTGTTATATGTCCAACCAGGAGCAGCATCAGTGGCTCCAACTGTCTCAGGTGTAGTGCAGCAACAGGTGCTGTAGTTTTTCTCTGAACTGTAGATGACGCATAAGTAGCTGGAGTGAAAATACTCGAGTACATGGAAACGTAAACTCGGAGCAGGTGAATGTGGCAGGCTCGTGAAATCTGCATCACATCGTCATGTTCGTTGTTTCCTCTTGATGTGGCACATGAAGCAAAACGCCGTCTGATCCTTTCTGCGGTTGGTTGTGGTCTGAATGCTCTCCCAGCTGTTTCACTAATTCTCACCTCCTCCCCCAGCCTCCTGTGCCTTCTCTCTGTTAATGGCGTACCTCAGACTGCGACAGCAGGGCCATAACACATAAAGACAGTGGGCTGAACTCTGTGAAAGCCACTCCGGGAAGCCCATTACAGCACAGCCGTGCCTCTTTATGCATTCTTCCTGGGCCCATATCGGCCCTCTATTGGGTTCACAGGGCCATGGCTCCGGACACAGGGGCAATATACACAGTGCATAAAACATTAATGGCACGGCTCTGCCGTCTGCTGCTGCTCTCTGCTGTAGGCGAGGGTCGAGAACACACCGTATAATAAAGAACAATCCTTCACCGGCTCATAAAAAGTGTCAAGAGTTCGGTTCAGTGTGAGCTGAGTTTCCCGAGTCTCTGAGGCCCTTTATGTCACTGACATGACCGAGAAGTGCGAGGAGGCCGTTACATTATACTCACGTACATGGCATCGAGTGGGCCTGACCCACTGTCTCACTGTGGGGTGTCTTCTGTAAAAGGAAATAAATGGTAATAAACTTGAACTGATGTTTAGCATATTTCCTCTAAAGAGTTAAAGGTCGGAGGGCAGGAGGTGAGTGAACCTGGCACGCTGCTCACAGTTTGGGTTCACAGCATTGAGCCGCACACTAACAAGCACCCATTAAACGTACCCAGTGTGTTACAATGTGTCGTCTACGGCATCCAAACACGACGAGCTGGTTCGTATCGCGGTAACACCGGATACGGTGTTACCGACACTGATCACGCTTTATTACAAAACAACTTTTAATATGAAACTGCCAGTATGTTATTCAATAATTCAATAATTTTCTTTTTCTGCATACAAACAAATGACAAACACAACTTTCCTAATGATCAGTAAATATTATGCATTATATCATTCATAACAGTAAAATCACTAACTTTATTTACTAACATTTATTATTAAAGTACCATTTATTACAGAGTAAAAATTTTCAGACTTTATCTTTTCTTGTATTTCTGAGACTTTTGATCATTTTTCTCTCACGATCTTACAGTATTTATGAGCTTTTGTGTAACTTTAATCATTCGATCTTGTAACTGTGAAATTATTTCGTTTAATCTTTAACGACCTTCGCTGCAGGTGAAGCTTCACTGAGCGCTCTGAAAACACTGAAACGGCTGGATTCTCACACCTCTGGTTTCACACAATCAGAACGTAACGTACTGGATAGTTTATCACACCCGACAGAGTTTTATGTATTTATTGTTGAGCCCTGATTTAACAGAACCATCACTATCAAATATTCTTCTTTTTTGGCACTTGTAGTGATTTTGTGTGGAACTGGATCTGGATTGGGCAGTGACGCCACATCAGTGTGTCTCTGTTATAATCAAAGATCTTTACAAACTTTCATGTGCCCTGAGATGATTGGCTGTTTGAATAAAGTTCGTTTCCTGTTCACTAACCTCGGCTCTCCTCCCTCTGTCCGGCCAGCTGTACATCCAGACCACCACGCTGACCATCTCCATGAACCTGAGCGCGTCCGTCGCTCTCGGGATGCTCTACATGCCCAAAGTCTACGTCATCATCTTCCACCCGGAGCTCAACGTGCAGAAGAGGAAACGCTCTTTCAAGGCCGTCGTCACAGCCGCCACCATGTCGTCCCGGCTCTCGCACAAAGCCAGCGACCGGCCCAACGGAGAGGCCAAGACGGAGCTGTGCGAGAACGTGGACCCCAACAGTAAGTACCTCGCCACCTCACCACCACGGTGCCCTGCAGATAAACTCCTCCTCCTCCTGCTCTCACATACAGGTAGTGCTCAAAAGGAGGCCGACAGAAATGTGAGGCAGCTGCTTTTGGAGTCCAAACTCAGATTTTACTTCACATACAAAACCAAAAAAACTCAATATAATCTGTTTTTTTTAATTTTCACTTTTTCAAAGTTAATGTTGCTCGTTCATGAGCAAAAATGCATACTCTGAGCTCATTTTATCAGACTTTAATGTTGGAAATATTAGTCCTGCCATCTGCCACAGGGCCTCCGCCCTCTGACAGCTGGGACGGGCTCCAGCCACAACCACGACTGGATAAACAGAAGAAGATGGGCGGATGAGATTAGCGTTCCCTGGTGGCGTATTTTATTCATTTTCCTTGTTGGTTCCTAAAATGATGCTCGCACACTGCTGTAACTCTGAGGGACTAAAGTGTGTAAGATAAATGATCCGGCTCGTCTCGGTCTCTCCCACCTTCAGACGCTTCAGGGCTTAAATTTAGTTTGATGTCCTCCGACATAAATCCGAAACTCAGGTGTTTCTTTTTGACCAAAGAACATTCTGCAGCGAAAACATTTGTTTGAAAAATGGAACAAATAACTAATTAAAAAAACAAATGTTGTTTTTCATCACCTGAAAAAAGAATAATTTGCATTAATTTGCATAAAACAGAAGATATGATGGAGGACCGTTTGTTCCATTTCATTCTCTGAGGTATTAAAGTTGAACCTGCACAACATTATCTATTTTTAATTTCCCCTTGAATACGTTTCCGTTGCCACCGTTTGTTCCCTGCGGTGCTGAGACACATTTCCATTTGTATTTGTGTGATCAGCAACATCAGGCCGACTCAGACTGAATGTGATGATTCACAGATCCAAAAACCGACGGGGTGTGTTCATCAGCGAAGCGGCTGGTTCGTTTCCAGTCTTCACGCTAATCCACGTTTAGCATAAAGACTGAAAGAGAGGGAGAGAAGACGAGAGTCCCATTAAATGTTGAACTGTTCCTTTAAAAATGCATGAGTACATCAGCTAATCATGTCTCTGAATAACAATCAGCTTTTACATTTTTTACAGCCCTGTCTCCAAGAACTAATGTTTATTTGCAGAAATTCAACCTGAATTTAAATCTGCGTAATAAGAAGTTGGTCATTAGAATAAATTAACGGCCTCGTTAGCGCCACTCGTCTCTTCTGAAATACATTTAAACTCTGATTTTCAGGGTCTGTGGGATGGATTATTGGCTTATCTCCATAAAAAGCAGAGTTTGTGTTTTAATGAACACTGAATTAATAACATCACCATGTGACAGCATACAAATTTCAGTTGCACCAAAGTAACGGATTTAATGTAAATGTGCTTTTCTATATTTCATTATTATTTTATTCATAATGCTAATCAGAGGGATCAGATATTCATTTTAAAGATGGTTTTAATTAATGAGGTAAATGTTTGTAAGAAAAGCACGTACGGCTCACGCTGAGGGCTGCCCCTCAGCAGGCTTCCTAACGTCAGTTAATCTGAAAACGGTGAGCTTTTATGGAGGGGGGGCAGCTCGTTTTAGACATGCAACCACCCGCACCGCCTCGCCACAACGGTCTTCATTCAGTCCAACACAAACCGACATGTAAGCATCATTTCTGGGAGACGGGGTTGGTTCTCATTAACCTCCCGATGTTCTTGCTTTGGGCCTCGGAGGACATTTTACAGACATTTCTTTACTTCCTCGGACGGTCTTAAATAATTATTTTGATCATTCAAAATCAATCCGATCAATCACAGGCGTCACTTTGAGTTTATTCAGTATTCTGACGTTTTCGTGTTCAACGAGCAGCTCTTAAACAAAATATGTGTCAGAAGTATTGATGATGAAAGTAATTGCTGGTTGCAGCCTCCCAGTTCTGTGACGATCAATACGACCGTTCTCAGGTTGTCTGTGTGAATCCTGACACAACAAATGAGCTCAGTACGAAAAACAATAATTCTCTGTACGACACAGTCGAGTGGATTTTCCGTTAAATTTGCAGCTGATTAAACTGTGCAGGCATATTGTGATTGAGTGAACCCCGGGGGGGAGGGGGGGGCTATTCTGCTCTCGCTCAGGTTCTGCCTCCGACGTCACGTTTGGGTTTTAAACAAACTTTAAAACTTGAACGAGGTAAATCTGTGTAGACGTAAACCATCTGAGCTCAGTTTCAAGATTTTTTCTACTTTCATGGAAGCTGATGTCGCCTCATCGATTACCGTATAAGGGCATCACCTGCAGCCACAGCAGCTTGACAAAGGAGAGTTTAAATGCACTGTGTGCTGCCCCTCTGTAGGCTTCCTGATGTTTGTTTACACCTAAACATGATGCACCACGTTCTTAAATGCACAATTCTGCTCGGACGTAAAATAGAGATGGAAAACTAAACGGCGCCGACGTCTGGAGGGTTGGTGAAGTCAGGCTAGCTGACATATGCTAACGATGGAGGATGAGGGTTAAAGTTCATGTTAAAGGTCCGTGACCACATGACGTGGTCAGCCGAGAGAAGGCCTGAGATGATCCGTCCACAGCTCGAAGGTCATCATTAAAGCTGCTGCTGTAAGTCCTGATCAGCTTCAGGTCCACACTGAGAGGGATTCTTCTCTGAAGCATTCAGATATTTGGTGTATGGGATATTGTGAGCCCATGGGCTGCAGTGACACTGAGAGTTTAACACTGAGACTTTAAGATGTGCTACACACGAACAGAGCTGAGTCAGCCATTTTGAAGTCACATGTCCTCCTCAGCCTGATCGTACTGGCTTTGTGAATCATGCAGAAAACCAGAAAGAGCAGAATGGGTCCCCTTCAGCATGCAGGATGAGGAGGTTGGAGCTCCTTTTGTTGTACAGCTCTGATGATGCTCCACGGTGCTGCTGCTGCTGAGGAAAAGCCCCGTAACAGCAGAATCACCAAAGGGCTGCTTCACAGGAAACAGGAAGAGCTTCAGCTCGCATGTTCCCACAAATGCAAAATGCACAAATTGAAATGACATGGCTGTGTGATCAAATTACCACCTCACAGTGGGATTCGCTTTGGGACGACTCACCAAATCATGTTTTTCTCCCCCTGACAGGCTAATTTCATAATTTATCAGAGGTAAGAGCAAATTAATCTTCTGCTTCTGCTTTGCTGTCCCGACCTTGATCCATTTTCTTCTGGAGGTTTGAGGAGGAGGAGGAGAGAGAGAGAGAGGCGTGAGGAGGGAATGTAAAATTAACGTCCTCGGCTCTTTATCGCCCTCTTTCAACTCGCTCGTAACTTTTACGTGAGGAGGGTCTAATGTGACTGTTTGAGTGGCAGATTTATGGCTGTCCTCTGGCGCTTTAACAGCATGTCTGACCCCCGGTGACCTCTGGTGTTCCGGCACCGTTCCTGAACTCATCGGGACATAGAGTACGCAGATGTTAAACCTGCTGTGAATTCCCACAGGCAGCAAAAATCAAGCACACCATCGACAAACAAACCAAACCTTCATCCAGCTGTGATTTCTGCACATACTAAGATCCTTTACTTAAGGAAAAGTACCCCAACAGCAGGATAAAAATACCATATTATTGGTTTTCACCATCGTGGAGCCACTTCTGGTGTGGAGCCTGTTCTGCTTATTTGTAACCTTTATTTAAGGGATCATTCATAATTATTAACATTTTCCAAAGCGTACAAATCATACACCAGGAGGGGGGAGGGGTTTTACAGCCAACGTACGCTTTTCAAACAGTTAGAAAATGTCGGTCAGAGTAATTTGAGCGCTGCCCCTGACCGCCGATCCTCTGCACCACTGCACGGTCTGCAGCGATTTGGCCGCCAGTCTGGCAGATCAGTTCAAAGACCTCATTGAATTCTCTGAAACAGGCCGTCATCGATTCACAGAAAGACTTTACTGACGATATTAGACAGGAACCAGCTGCGAGTGCAGCAGGTGTGGGAAGCAGCCAAAGCTGCCGGAGATAAAGTCAACGCGGACGTGGAAGCATTGTTCCAAAAATGGAAACTGTACGCAGTAAACCACAGAAAATGATGATGGACTTTTATTCAGAAGGTATGAACATTAATTCTACATGTTTCTACCGTGTTTCCATCTATGCTGGCCCAGATATCTGTGCGTAACCTGGTACTCTGGCGCTCTAGTACACCGGGGGGTGTCCCCCTCCATGCTGAAGCGGGGTCCAGGCGATGCCACAGTGTACGATGGGACGAAGTAAAAAATCTAGATGTACACAAAACACGGCAACAGCGGAGTTTTCAGGTTTGCGGTGTTGTGTCAAAAAGCGATTTCCTTTTAAATAATGTTTTATTATCTTTGCTTATGTTGGTAAACAGACTGTGGTGCACTGTGGTGATTCATGAAGGGCTTATATATAAAAAGAAGAAATGACTTGTTTTGCAAATCTACATTATAATCAATCCGGTCCTTTTTGGCTACTCTTTATAGAACCGTAATGTTAGATTTGTTGTAGTTTCTGCAGCTCTGTCTGCAGATCTCTAAGGATAAAAGACATTTTCAATGTCAGTGATAGTTTTTACCCTCATTAATAAAGAATATATGAAACTCACTTTGCCAAGAAGTGATTGCAGCTTCTAACTTGTGTCAATTTTTATTTTTTTTTATTTTTTTTGGCAGACGATCACTTTTTGGCACAATGATGTCACTGAAAAAAGTTTCAAAATTTGTTGCTAGTTGCTTTTGGGAAAAAGTTGCTGCAGTGCAGTACACATTCACATTCAAATTTCAGTCAGTTTATTGCACACTATAAATTCTAATCTGTAGGGTTCTGAAAAGGAGTGCTCCTTGTACACTTTGGAAAATGTTGATAATTGTAAATGGCCCCTAACCAGGAAGTGAAACTCCTAAGACCAATTATATACGGGCATTGTTAACCAATCAAATTTTTCAAGGATGGGCAAATCCGAAGCTCCTAGAGACGGATCTACAAACTCCATGTAGAAGGTCTGTGTCCACTTCCTAACCTGGGACTGTGCCACCCTCCTGTCGCGCTTTAAGAAGCCGGCCACATTTCAACCATTATCATGTGTTGGTTGGCTTTCACTGAAGCAGAGTACCACTTAAGTAACAGTCAGAAAAAAAAAACATAAAAAATATACTTCAATAATTTCCACGAGAAGAAACTTCTGTCAGACAGAATCAGAGTCGTCGCTGGTGAACATCTCCTGTAGCCGCTCACCACCAACATTAGTGGTGTTGTGAGTGCCGGAGCTGCTCAGAGACAGCTCTGCCTCGGAGATCAGTCCACATTTTGAAGGCTTTAAGAACAAATTTAATACGTAGTGTCACCAGGAGAGACAGAAAAAAGTCTGCCAATCACTGTAGCTCCTCCCACACCACAGACATCAGACTTGTGCTTCATTTATAGCATTGCATTAAATACATGGCACAGCTTCCCAGAAACATAAACACAGGATATGGATTATCAAAAATGAAAAATTGTCATAGGCTGCTATTGTTGTGTGACAGCTCAGGTTCATGATGGCAGATCAATAGGGGTACCATGAAGAACATCACCCAGTATGGAAGGGCTGGGTAAAGGTACCAGTCTGGAGACTGGAAAAAGCAGCATGGATAAAAAAAGTCACGTCTACCATTATTCTTCAGACATAAAGGAATAGAAGTTAAAGTATGAGCACCATCGGTACAAAACGATAAGCAGTAATATGAAGGGACTGCTGTTGAGTCCACTCGAGGCCACTCCAGATTCTCAATTTCAATTTGATTGCTCTGATTCTGGTTCATATAAACACATTATCAGAGGGTTAGAGTGTTCTCGGCGTCACCGAGTCTCCGTTTTGACATCAGTCAAAAGTGCGGATTTTAGACTACGTACTAGTTTTTAAATTGTGTTTGTAGACAAAGTAAAATCAGAGTAATGATCAATAATTTACTCCATGCTTACATCCAGGTACGGCAAAAACATGATATCCGCTAACAGGAAATGCTCATGAGTAAAAAACAAAGAAAAGAAATCACAACATCCCCTTTCTTATTGGTGGAAAAATGCAGCACATCAACCAATCAAAAAGCTCTGTGCAACATGTGGCATCTGGTTGCTGAGGAACAGGTGAAGGGTGGCGGGCAGTGACACTGATGGCGAGCTTTTAAAATTGATGTGTAAAAGAGTTTGTTAAACATGTTTGTGGTTCAAACTTTTATGTTTTTGTGTGATTTTAGGTCCAGTGTGTCAAAATGAAAAGTCAAAAGTAGCCAAAAGCAGAGAGTTAAGAAAATTAATCTTTTCAGCGAGAGGATGTTCGTGTTTTGGGAGCTCTGACTTCTAAATGCTGCTGTAGCTTCTCCTGATGTCTCCTCAGCTCCTCGTAGCTCACGGTGGTCTGCTGGAGCCCCCGCAGGAACACGCTGCATTTTTCCACAGTCTGATGAAAGGCGTGTTAAATGTGAGGCTGCAGTGCTGGAGCCGAGGCTCGCTCGGGCGTGACGCCCTGACTTTTAACTATAAATAATGAAGTCCCCATGGAAAAAGCTCTGTGGTGCTGCCCATGGTCCCGTCATAATTACAGCTCATCAATCAGTCCAGTTAGTTATAGCGTGGCGGGGGTCCTGCTGCGCTATTCAGAGTCCTGGTCGAGGAGCTGCAGCTCATTCAGGACTCCCTGAAGACCGGCAGAGCCATCTGTCGGCCCAGCTCGACCTGGGCTCGCTGCTCCGTCTCTCATTCGGCCTCAAGGTTTTCTGGCACTCCCCTCCTCCTTCAATTTTTAAAATCCTCTCTCTTTTCAATCTCACCTCCTCCTCCTCACCTGCCCCCCCCCCCCAACCCCCCCCCCACC
>VUQJ01039511.1:0-16959 GCA_015108635.1 Andinoacara biseriatus | reverse complement strand
AAGTTCTGACAGGATGGAAAAGTCAAAACATCCTGTCATGATGTCCAATAGAAAAGGACTACGATCCATGCAGGTTACTTAAATGTGTCTTACCCCGGCATGCCGATGGCACCCAGAGCCAGAGACAGGGACACATCTTTAGGCCACTCAGGCAGGATGGGAGTGAGGCCGGTCCCATCACTGATTGTGTGGGTTCTCCAGCCACTGTTACTCACAACGTGGCTTCCCACAGGAAATGCTGGATTTTTACTCTGCATCACTCTACAGGAAAACAACATAAGAATAAGAAAAATAACCAGAAATAGATAAAAACCTGCTCTGTGTGCAGGTGTAGGTGTGTTTCTTACTTGGCCACTTGACCTCCAATCATCACGTCTCCTTCCTTCATGTGGGTTTTGCTGAACGACCTGTTCAGACCAGCAGTGTGTTACGATTTATCTTTTTTATCAGGAGCGTTAAAGTGAAAATAATTCGGCGTAAGTGACTCACCTCATGTACGGGTCGACGCTGAGAAACACTGCTTCCAGCAGCACCTCTGCAAACAAAAGCACACCCGTTTTAAAGGCTCAGTGTGAAATGTGTGAACTTCTGCTTAAGTAAAAAAAGAAAGCAAAGTCATCTTACCTCCATCTTCGGGCTCAGGGAGCTCCTCCACCTTGAGCCCAAAGTCGCTTTTCTTTGGGAAGCCGTCAAAGTGCTTAGTCATGACCCATGACTTAGCTCGAACCATGATTATTCTTTTTTTATGGCGGCTGTAAATAAATATTGCCCTTCATTGTTATCAGACTCACAGGAAGAGATATGAAAGTGATGAGTCATCCAGTGTTGTGCAACAAAGAGCTGAATGAAAACTGAAGTCTAATACTGACTGTGTGAAATGTAGTTGTGGTCAATGTAAATAAATCCAATCATTTTACTTCTTCACGATATCACCTGTTAACTGACAGCGTGGGCTGCACTCAGCTTGGAGTTTCCCAGCTGTGGTTAGAAGAACAATTCAAAAGAAATGCAGACGTCCTAATCACGCTCAAACATACACACACATTTACACATTTGGTGCTCAGAGTGGAAAATTACTACATAAATACCAGTCCATGTACCATTTACACACAAATATGCATACAAACAAAAAAGCAAACAGGAAGTTCAAGTTCAGTGATTTTGATCTTTTTAGACTTTATGACCACAGTGAACTGATATTTTCTGTCAGTGAAACACAATGTAACTGTTCTTAGACTAATAAAACTGTAGTGGAGCAACAAATATTACGATAACAAATGACGCAAAGGCTTTAAACTGATATCAGCTGGTTGCTCCTCTTCCACAGATAGTGTGGTACTTAATGCAGTTCAGAAACTAACAGCTCTCTATCCTCCGTGTGACTCACCAGTTTCCTCTCTTCCCAGAGAAATGGTAGAAGTTGTGCAGTGAGCGTGGATGGAAGTGGGCAGAGGCAGGTTTGTAAAGGATTAATAAGAGAGAGAGCGGGAGACACGCTTTTGTTGCCGAATCTGATTGGCTGAAAGTTTTGCACACCCTCTGAGCTGTGACACAGCACACCTTCTGATAAGGTTAAGGACATTTACTTTAAAATCCTGCCCATGTTGGTTACATTTCTATGCTGAAACCCTTTCTATCATTAGTGCCTTACAATAAGCGGGCATAAGCTTATCTGAGTGGTGCCATTTATCATTTCCACCTTTCCCATTTTTCCCCCTCAGGTTCACTATTATAGGCAATTACCAAGATATAGAATTCATTATCTTTATATCCTGTTATGGACACATTTGTGGTAGGTCAGTTCAGTTATTGTAGTTTACAGATTTGGTTTATCATTTTTTGTCATGTGTACTGTCTTTGTGTTTTGTTTTATATGAGGTGTCTTAGCTGCAGTGCTAGTAGTGATGGCACTCCTGTACTTTAATTTCAGTGCTACTGTTAATGCTGTACAAAAGATCCAGCATCATAAAACCTGACAAACCTCTTTCACTCATGCCAACAGTCTTCTTGAGGGTTTCAGGGTTTTTGTGATCTCACCTGCTTTTTGTGAAGCCCTCCATCTTCAGCTGTTGGAGCTTCATACTTGGAGATCGCGGTGAAGAGGGGATACAGCCCTAAAAGTCCAAAGAAGCAACAATTTACTGTGAGCCTGCGCAGCTCTCATGGATCTTCAGCAGTGGATTGTCTCCCTCTAATGGAAAAAGACATTATGACGTGAGAAGTTAAAGATTGGGTCAACTGCATTTAGCTGATTATAAGAAGGAATTACAGTATTTCTGAACTGCTAACTCACATTTCCTGAGTCCACCACCCATATTTCCAAAACCTTAAACACAAATCCAAAACGCTAATTCCCCCAAATCCCAGACTTTCCTGTCAAGATCAAACTATCACTGCAAAAATCAGTTGCCTGTTTGCAAAACCAAACAATGTGGTCAGATCACACACACAGCAAGTAAAAAAATATATTCAAGACCATCTGCTACACACTACATCAAATAATTTAAGACACAGCGTCCAGGGCATGTAGTCAACAGAAAATGTTTATTTCAATTGTGTACAGTAAAACACTGTCATAGTCCCATAGTCAGAGTGACATGAGAAAGAAATAGAAATAAAAATAAAAAGCACAGCACTGTAGGACACAGATTAGGTCTGCACCATCATGTCTGTGCATGAGGTCCAGCCAGAGGACCTCAACCACATCACAGGCAATATGGTCTCTTGCCAGGCAACAGGGGAAACCCCGAGAAGAAACTATTAGCTTCATAATATAATTTATTAAATCCCACTAAACTGTGGAAGTTTACTGAAAGTTCATGACACAATTTTTTTAATTCATATTCAAGCATGTTCAAATGCTGTCATTCTAATGTCATTGTCAAATGAAAGCCAATGTAGATGCTTATAAGTTAGCCTGGATGCTTCTGTGACCTTCACAGACGTTACACACCTTTTTCATAGAGTGATATTTACTGCTGGACTGCTCCTGAGGAGTATACCAGTGCTCTTGAGTTTCCTTCTTTTGTTAATTAGCAGGAATCTGTGTCTGTGTGATGCAGCCATAAAGTCAAAATCGAGGCTAAAAATAGTTTGGCTCCGCTGATATTTACCATCTTACTGTCTGTGCACCACAGTCAATGGGATCTTGTAGGAATGGTGCTACTATATTCAAAGATTTGATTGGTCAGAAGGTACTAGTTTTGCATGAAAAACAAAAAAAATAGAAAAACACAAACGAGTTGGAGAAGTTAAAAAATGAAGAAATACAAAAAGTAACATAAAATGAGAGTCAGAATCTCACACTGGGTCAAAGGCCAGGAAGTCAAAGTGTGTCTTCAAACCCTCAGCTTATCACAGCTCATCAAACTGTGATTTGCAGTAAAGGTTCCACAAAGTGGTGTCAGTGGAGAGTGGGCAGGCAGGTGACTTCTCCAGGTGAGCTGTGGTGAAAGAGAGCCAGCTCTGATTGGCAGATAAGTCCTTCCTTTGGGGGAACAATAAGGGAGTGATCCCACTTGCAAGTTACACACAAGACACACACTGAGAGAGAAGTAGGAGTGTGGGTGAGAAAACAAGGTGAGGTAACAGAGAGGTAACAACAAAGTGGCCAGGTGTGGTGGTTGGCTCTGGGGCAGAGATGGTGCACCAGGGCCTGCTCAACTCCACCAGTGAGTTGACAGAGAGTGAGAGAATCAGAAAGACCGAGGAAGCAAAAGAGAGCAGGCCTGCAGAAGCACGACACAATTGTTTATGGTTGTGTGACACCCCCCCCCCCAATTAAAGTTTGACCAGGTCCAGTTAGTCAAGATGCCCAGCAGCTCACAGCAGCTCAGGTAGCAAGCATGAGACACAGCCTACAGCATTACAGCTTACAATACGACTGCAGCTATTGATTATTTGATTATTCTCCTTTTGGCTGAAAATTCAAACTCATTAACTTATTTCTAATGTTTTCATAAAGAAGTTGTACAATTTTGCTAAAGGAAAGAAAAAGATTGGATGTTTTCTTGTGCAGGTTATTTTTCCGAGCTTTGCCCTGCAAAGACCCAGAATGCTTTATGCCACAGTGCAGATGAGGCCTGGCAGCTGAGAGATTTATTTGCTGTAACCTCATTATTTTTGGTGCTATTGATGTGGTTTAAAGATCAACATTATTCTTTGTCCATGCTCAGTCAGTCAGTCGCACAAGTTTCCAATACAATTGGAGAGGAATGGATGAATGAGCACCTACACTGAACTTATTTTACTTTATTTGGTGCCACCAAAATATTCCCACACTTAGGAAAACTTCAATGGCTCTATTATTGAAAGTTCGAAATTCACACAAACCAGCTATTACTGATGCACAGTAGGTTTGGTACAAGACATGAAACAGCTTTTCAATCATCTTAAATACGCTGAGTATCGCACCAAAAGTTTCAAAGCTCCGCCTGTGAAATCAAACCAGTCAGCTGATTCAGTCTGAATGAGGCAGTGAAGTGGTTGGAACGTCATCAGTGACATCACCTGGAGCAAGCTCCGGCCCACTGCTTCACAAGACTTGACCTATGGAGTTCAAAGTGTGTTTCAGAGCCTCAGTGTCAGAGGTAGCATCACTAGATTTGACAAATAAGGAGACTGGCACACAGAGGGAATCTAAACATATGACTAAACAGAATCCTACTTGATCCCGCAGGCTGACAACACCGGGAAGCAAACAAAAAACAGGGCTTCACTAAAAGAACTCAAAACACTGGGCCACCGGTCCAGGACCATGACACAAATCTGATTGAAAGTTTTGCACACCCTCTGAGCTGGGACAGAGGATACCTCACTGATAAGGTTCAGGCCGTTTACATTAAAATCCTGCACAGTTTTTACTCAGGTGTTTTTTTTCCATGAAATTCAGAAATAATGTCATATCTAACTTCTGTGTTCCCCACACTGAGACTATAATCCTTCATTTCCAGAGATGTAAAAACTTTAATAAGTTGAAATATATAGAATAGAATAGAATAGAATAGAATAGAATAGAATAGCTTTTATTGTCACTGAGAAAACAATGTTAAGAACAATGTTAAAACAGTCAAATGCAGTTTAGCATCCTCTCACTAAGGCAGCACTTAGAAAGATAAAAACTGTACAATACAAAAAACAACAATAAATAGATCAAAATATATCAACACTAAGAAAAAGTATGTACAAGCTTGAGATTATTTAAAGTGATGTGTGCAATCGGTGGTGCGGGGGGAGGGGGGTCTCAGTGATTGTCTATCAGGATGGATAATTGTCCATTAAATCCATTGATTATCCAACAGAATGGATAATTTGGATGAGGCTGGGGGATTGATGGAAGGAAGAAAGAAGCTGTGTTTCAGCCTGTTTGTTTGTCTTCAGTTGTCTGAATCTCTTTTTTGAGGGGAGGGGGGAAAACAAAGAGTGTCCAGGGTGAGTAGTGTCCATTGCGATGCAGACAGTCTTTCTCTGGAGTCGGCTGTTATAAATGTCGCTGGGGGTGTGTGTGTGAGGTACCTGTGATTGTTTCTGCCTCTCATCACTCGCTGCAGGTCTCTCCTGTCCCGTGCTGTGCAGCAGTCTGGAGAACCAGACTGTGCAGCAGTAAGTCAGGAGGCTTTCAATGTAAAAGTTCACCAGCAAGCGTTGAGGGAGGTGGGAGTGCTTGAGCTTTCTGAGGAAGTAGAGTCTCTGAGTCAACTTCACAATGAAAAGTGAAACTATTTCAGGTTTTTTTCTTCTAAAATTCACAGCTTTAATCTAAAATATTAAGTTTTGCTTTAATTTCAGTGCTACTGTTAATGTTGTGCAAAAGATGCAGCATAATAAAACCTAACCTCTTTCACTCATGCCAACAGTCTCCTTGAGGGGTTCAGACTTCTTGTGAACGCAGCTGCTTTGTGTGAAGCCCTCCATCTTCAGCTGTTAGAACTTCATTCTTGGAGATTGTGGTGAAATGAGGATACAGCGCTAAAAGTCCAAAGAAGCAACAATTTACTGTGAGCCTGCACGGCTCTCGTGGATCTTCAGCAGTGCATCATCTCCCTCTGGTGGAACATAGAGACATGAGAAGTTAAAAATAAGGCCAACATTTCACTGATTACAAGAAGGAATTAAGTTAAAGTGCTAAAGTGCCAGGGCTATTCATAAAGGAAAGCAAAGCAGGGTAAAATATATAAATAACAATTTTCTGTCACCGATGGATTTTTTTGAAATAATGACAGGAAAACCTAATTTTGGCAGATCAATAATGGTGGCTTTACCACAACATTTAATATGTCCCACTCAACACTGAACCTGAGTGGTCTTCAGCCTATGGGGGCAGAGGGTGCTAGGTTCAGCGCAGTAGTCTCACTAGCTCATCTCTGCTTTATGTTGATGATGTGGTTTTGTTGGCTTCATCAAGTAATGACCTTCAGTTTGCACTGGAGAGGTTTACAGTTGGGATGAGCATTATCATCTCTAACTCTGAGGTCATGGTTGCCGGTTGTTAAAGCGTGGACTGTCCACCCTGTTTTGGTAATGAGTTGCTACCACTGTTGGAGGAGCTCAAATATCTCAGAGTATTAATCATGAGTCTGGGAAGAAGGGATCGGGACAGGGACAAAAATCCCTTTTTTCGTACAGTGACCCCAACACAGAACAGACCACAGACTCAGTAAAGGCAGAACTGAGGGGAAGTAGATTGCAAAGCAGCTTGCATCAGTTCATCAGCTTACGTGATTTGAAAATGTACTGCTTAGAAGCTGAGGTGCGCTGGTGTTAGGGGGTGAAAATGTGTGTCTACCACAAAAATATGGATTGAAGTAGCGGTTAAAATGACAAGAAATAAATAGGGATTAGAAAGACAACTCATAAATCATGGGGACTGCAGTTTAGTTCATGTTGTAAGTAAGTCAAAAAGTAGACACCCCATTATTTCTTCTGTTGTTATTATGTTTTTAATTACTGGTTACTCGGTGGTAACATCGCTGCACTCTACATGTACCATCCCAGGACATTACTCAAAGATATCACTAGGTGGCGCATAGCGCTCAGGAGGAGCCCTCCATGAGCCAAGCGCTGCAGCCCTGCTGTAAACAAGCTCACGTTCAGCGCCTCTTTAATGTGACCTGTACAGCTGGCGGGTTTAGGACCACACCTACCTACCAGAGTGAGGTGGCAGCACTGGCATTAAGATTCGTTGATCCGCTAGACAAGTTGTGCATGAACTGATGCTGTGCACAGTTCAAACTGCAGAGCTTCTTTAAAACTTAAGTGGGTCATAGAAATGAAATGAAAATGAAATTAACCTTTACCGTCATTGCACATTGTACTTGTACATTTGCACAAAGAAATTGGGTTACAGCCTCCCCTTTCTTGGTGCCATTAAAAGAAACAATATGTAAACATGCAGAGACATGCACTGTCACATCATCACATTCCTGCGGGGTTCCTCCCACAGTAAAAAATTTTAAAAAATTCACGATAGGTGAGCCGTGCCTGAACAAGATGCTCAGCCGTCTGGCCAATGGGACGTAGAGCCAGTCAGCAAAGAACTGAAAGGACATCTATGCACCAAACACTTTAATCGTTTTTCCTTCTTACATCACACGTTGGATCCCTGTGGTTTTTCTCCCTAGTCAGTGGTCAGAGGCTGCATCAGCCCCAAACAGATGCTGCACAGTAGAGCGCAGCCTGAGCACTGCGCATGCTCTGAAGTTGCAGCGTGATCAACCTGGTGGGAGATCCTCTGATGTTGTGCGTGGGCGGAAACATTTTTTAAAAGAACATTTGCTCGTTTGCTTTCTGGCTTCCTGCCACGTGTCAGTTTGTGGTATCACTTGAGACAACCACGTTCTCAAAATTCTTTGCAACATCGGTGAATTTCTTAATCTGTTTCACAACACACCCAATAAGAAGTCACCGACTCTTAATCTGTGTGCCGTTTAGTTAGTTGCAACGTGTTGATTTTCGATTCGTTCATCAGGACTGACCCGTGACTTCGATCTGAGAATCCGAGGTTCTCAGATTTTAGGAAGTGCAACAAATAAAGGTTATAATCAGCTGCGGACACGGTCACCTCGAGATGTTTGAAGGACGGATTCCGCAGCCTGGGCGCATGCGTAGTTGGTGCATTATATTATGAAAACTGCACGGACCGGTTCCGTGAGGTGAGAAAATATAGGAAAAGTTCAAAATGCCTCATGCAAGTCATTTTAACCTTACAGGGAAAGGAAATTCTTATATTATATTAAACAAGAGAAACAGCTGCGGCAGTTCTAGACGCCTTTGTAATGTTCAGACACGTATTTATCTCGTTCTTGTGGTTAAATAGGCAAAAAATATTCAAGGTGATATCATGTTGGAATTTGTTTGTTTTTGTTGAAAATACTGTACAAAGCAGCCCTGTACCAGTTCATGTTATTTTTCAAAAATGTTTTGAAAATGATTTTGTTGAATGTAATTTTTGGTGGGGAAAAAGTGAAAGAATCAAAATCTTGACTTTTCAGAGATGCTTTCAGCAGTTTCAGGATGACTAAACATTAATCATAAAGGAACATTACAGTAAGCAATAGGAGTGTCAGCTGAACAGAATCCAGGAATCTGGTAATTCCTTTTCTCACTGAGCACAAGACAAAACAAAGTAGCAATGCAGACCACCAAAACAATATTTGGCTCCATCTGTATTCACTTGTGGCAAGTTTTAAAAGGGTGATAAGCCTCACTGAAACTCAAACCGCTGCTCGGATGTTTTACATATTAAAATATGGAAACAATTGGGCTGGATCCAGCCTGAGCTTCCTCTCACAGCTGCTGAGTTTGTGCACCTGAGGGAATGAATTTGCAGCATATGAATTCTGCCTTTGTTTGTGTTTGTGTGTGTGTGTATTCTCCCTCTGCGGTGTGCTGGCTCCAGTGTCAGAACGGAGGTGTGTGTCAGCGGCCCAACACTTGCTCCTGCCTGGACGGCTGGATGGGTCGCCTCTGTGAGGAACCCAAGTATTTATTCATCTTAAACATCTCTGATTCTCTGTTCATCTTTCTCCCCCAGATCATGGTGTGTGTTACACACAAACAAAGATTCAGACACACAACAAAACAGCTAGGCTGATTAGCCGGTTTTAACTGCTGGTTACACTGGCAATGCCCGTGCATTGCACAGCACCATATTAGTGCAAAGTTGGAACCAATGAGTTCAGTGGCTGTAGGAGGGTCTAACACGAGAGACTCATGGATAATTCTCACATGCAGCCCACAGCTATCAGCCAGCTTCCTATGGAAATTACTTTAACTGTCATTTAACAGCCCCTCAGCTCAAGTCTATTTGGAGTTAATAAGTAAATTCAAACACGCTAACATGCTACACCCTGGTGGAGTCTGATGAAGGCCTAAACATCCATCCATCCATTCTCTTGCGCTTATCCTTTTCAGGGTCAACGGGGGCTGGAGCCTATCCCAGCTGTCATAGGGTGAGAGGCAGGGTACACCTTGTACAGGTTGCCCTGTAGCAAGGCTAACACAGCAAGACAGACAGCCATTCACACCTATGAGCAATTTAGAATCACCAATTAACCTAACCCCAGTAAGTGCATGTCTTTGGACTGTGGGAGTTATAGAACCAACCATGCCTCTTAATGAGCCGCACTCTTATACCAGATTTCCTTGTAATTTTATCATCTATAACTATATTCCAGTGTTACCGTTACAGTGCAATGTCCCACCTCACCTTTATAAGTTTATCATTGTTTGGTTTATTAAAAAAATGATTTGGTTATGGGTTAATATCCTTGGGGAAGATGTTGAACCCCACGTTGCTCCTGATGTCAATGTATGTACAAATGATTGATAAAAAGCCCTCTGATAGTTGCTGGAGGAAATGTGGAAACCCAAATGCTAACAATTAGCATGTTTTTTGGGACTGTCCAATTATTAAAGACTACTGGAAAGAGATAAATAATGCCCTACAAGCCATTTTCAAGCAGGACATCCCTTTAGAGAGCAAGCTTATGCATTTTGGCAATATACCCCAAGAAGTGTCAAAAAGAAACAAATATTTAATCACTGTTTTATTAACAGCAAGTAAAAAAGACAAATTATCATAAAAACCGAATTAAAAGCAGAGTCATGCTTTAGCCTGGTGAGACAGACACACTAATCTATGCCACTATTACAGGATGTGTGAATCCTATTAACTGTGTGGGAATATATCGAGGGTAACAGCTTCTACTGTGAGGATTTTTTTCTTCTCTTTTTTTTTTAAACAATGTGGCTGCGTCGACTTGTTGGCTGGACTTATCTCAGCTCTTCCACTTTTGTTTTTAGTTTAGCTTCGTCAGCACCAGAGAACTGGTGCACCTGAAAGAAGAGGACAGAGGGTTAAAAAACAAACATTTTTTCCCCATTTATCTTTGATAAAATGGGACACAATGAGATTAGCACAAGAATATTTGCATAACCTAAACCCCCATTTCTGCGAGATTTGCTCACGCGAGGGTCCAAAGTCAGTTTTAACTCAAGTTGTCTGATCCTGTGACCACTGAGTGGATGTTTGGCTTCATTCAATTTAAGTTACCATCACAGAGACCCCACAAACTGGCATTAAATGCCAAGAGCTCACCTCGGTTTGTTGGAAAGCTTAATTTAAGAGATTTTTATAAGCCACGCTGCCACAGATAAGACAATCTTAGCAGTCATTTGTTTAGAGAGGCTACTTGTTAAGCTATTAGAAAATAGTAAGTGATTCATGTACAGAGTAAAACTGTACAAGATTAAAGTCCTTCACGCAAAATAAAATATGAAGTCTTGCCACAGCAGGTGAATGCCACAAATTATGTTAAAGATCACTTGGCCACAAAAGAACATTTCCACTCAACTAACAGGTACATTTAGCACTTTGACTTACCTTCTCACCATTCTTGTAAAACTGGAATGTTGGCATGCTCCTGATTCCACAAGACGAGCTCACATCCTGAAAGACAAAACAAAGAACAGACGAACTGAGTCATCAACACCGTTCTCCAGTGACTTCGGATGGGTCGGACCACATTGTGCAGCTGTAGCTGTTGCAAAAGGCCAAAACGTGTGCAAACAAATACAATACGTTAGAAATGGGGTGAACAAGGCAGACCCCTCCAGCTTTTATGCACATTAATCATCAACTACCCCAGATTAGACCTGCATCTGACAAAGCCTCTTCTTTAGACTTTGCCCATTTCCCATAAGTGACTCGTTGAGAGTCCCCAAACTGCACCTAACAGCAAGGTTTATTTGCTCAGAGTTGTTGGCACACAGTCGGTGTTGTACAACATGGCTGTACCAAAGCAGCTGTTGACAAACAGTCTTGAGTCAGTTGGATTTGTTCTAAGAGGAGAAAACATAATGTTTTAATCACCTAGAAATCTATGCTGAGTAATGATCTGAAACATGAAAATAAAATAAAGCCACACGCAGAAAAAACTAAAGTGGGTTTCTCAACAGCTCATTTTAGAGCGTCTTTTTTTAAAATGAGTGTTTACGAGTAATTTTAAACACATTTTTTTATGAAAAATGGCAGCCTATCAGCACTTTTATCGTATTTGATGATTTTTCTCATTTTTCTTGCAATACATGCCAGATGAATTGATATTCAGAATCATTTCATTATTACGGCTCCATACTTTTATTCTTGTAGTCAACTAGAGTAGCTTTGAATGAGTCACAGTTCAAATTTGTTATTTTCCTTAAAGTGGGCACTGGTGCAGCCACCAGGCTACTCATTACAAAAACTCTGCACCATCATTTGTCACGAACCAGCTGTGGTTCCTCAAAAGGATTTTCTACATGGCTCACATGCACCACAGGTCAAAACTACAAAGCCATACAAACAACTGGGCACTTCATTCCTTTCCCATTAAATAACAGGGGTTCCTTCACAATTGGACTAAATCTGACGTGCACAGCACTGCGAGATGTGCACAACATGTCCCTGATTTTGCTGTGAAAGTTCAGAATTCACTGCAGCACCAGTAACCCTACAGGTTCACAAGGATTATGATGAAATGAGTGAAGCACAGACTTACCCGAGCTTCATCCACGTCAACCTTCAGGAAAATCACGTTTGCGTTGGCAGGATCATTTGCCATTTCCTGCAAGAGAGACGATCAGTGAGTCAACACAAAAGCACATACAGGACATCTGCTGCCACATGAGGGTCCACAAGAGGCAAAAAAAAAAAAAAAAAGGTTTGTTCTGTGCTGCACAGACTAAAAAATTTAAATCTTGTGAATTGTGGAAGAACAGAAACAAATGGATGCGTCGCAATGGCATAAACTCATGAGAAATTGGGCCAGATGAGTTAAACATAGCCTTAATTTGGTTCTGACATCGCTTACAACGTATTTTGGGCCGATCCATTGGCAGGGGCCGCACCACGTGGCTGTGAAGTCCACCACCACCAGCTTGTTTCCAGCATCCTTCAGAATGGCCTGGAACTCTCCCTGGAGAGAAAGAAAAACCCACAATCTTTTAAAGACATTCAATACATAAAATAATCCTGACCACAAAAAACAGAAGTTAACACTTCTTACTGAAATGTCCACTTTCCTCTTAATCACTGCCTGCAGCTATTTTTATACACACTGGGTTCTGACTTCACCCAAACCCTTCCTCCATTAAACCTGAAATCTTTCACTTTCAGTTTGCCCAACATAGACTTCATTATTATTCAAGAATTTAAGCCAACACTGACTTTTACTCAGGTTTTCCCTGGATCAAAATAACCTTTGTTGACTAAATGCAAGAGTTATTGGTCTGAATAAAATTATAGCAAAAAGTACATTTTAGATCATGCATTTCCTGACAATTTGATAAAGGATTAAGTAAATAAAAAAAACAGCTCTGGTAATTTTCCATTAATAGAAGGCCAGAAACTCTTTGAGAGTTCTTGACTTTTGTATACAGAAGTTTTCCTCCATGCAATATTATTACATATTAAAAATTAGGTTCTCTTCATGGTGCATTTTCTTAACTCTTTATCATAAATAAGTATGACAGTGCTGTTCTCTGCTTGCGCTTTCACCTATTTACTTCAAGTTTAGTTTTTTTTCTTTGTGGAGTTTTTTTTCTTCCTTTCACTAAATGCTAACCTCCGACATGCAGTGGAGATTTGAGGCTATAAAAAAAGATGATACTCTAAAGTGATACAAGTTTGCGATACAAATACAATATACCACCTAATTACAATATGTACAGGGTTGAACTGTGTTGCGTCGTATCCACAAACTCTTCCTTAAGCCTGTCTGAGGCGCGCCTCAATAGAAACCGAGCCTAAAAACATCCATTAATGTATTACAAAAGGTGAGAGGCACAAAAAGCAAAGCAAACAAGACAAAACTTACCAAATTTTTCACTTGGCGAACCATGATACCCGTAGATCAAAGTGCCGCGGACAGTACAGTCTCCAAACTTGGGAATGCCCAGCGGACTCACCCAGCCTTTAAACACCCTGCGTAAAGCTACCCATCACTACATCCAAGTCAAAGCGGAAGCGGATTCACTCTTGTTTTGATTTACAAAATAAGAGTGAATCGCTGTTTAAGCTAAATGGAATGATAATTACACAGCGCCTTTCTACTCAGTTGGGCACTCTAAGCACGTTCCTACGCACACATTCATACACTCTTATGGGACCGTGGCTCACAGAAGCACAGAAAGGTACACAGACTCTCCTGGATTATAAATGGAGGTAACAGACAGCAGCCTGTGTAACAAGGAGCTGACCCTCATCACAACCTTGTGACATGATGCTGTAACTGGCAGCACGTTAACAGTGCTTGCTGTGTTATGCAGACCACTCCATAAGAAGCACATAAACTAACCTCTAACATAAAGTCTCTAACATAAAGAGCACACCATGCTGATCCAACAGAAACAAAAGTCCTTTATTATCCGTTCTCAGTACATGCAAAGCACTTTAATGATGTCACAGTGAGCGCTAATGCAGCAGCGACAGACCTGCACTGCTCACACAGGTAGTCATCGTCTCTCCTTTCTTCATTAGCGGTTGTGTAGTTGTTGAGCAAATCAACAAAACTTACAAATGAAGTAACTGCTGCTGGCATTTCCAGATGTATGACAAAAGAGCACCGCAAACAATCACAATTTCAACAGAGCATGGTTTATTTCGCATTTAGCTCTAATAATTTAATGCTGTTTAGATTCGAAATAATATTTCTTTGAATGACTAAACTGCGAAACTAAATCCCAGAGTTGCTTTAATCTCGGTTATCACAAAAATACTCAAAAAATCTATGACATGTTAATATGAACTCATTGTGTTCTGTGTTTATTGCTCATTCCTTCACTCCTATGTAGACTGTGTAACAATGCCTGTTATTACTAATGCTGGTTCTTTTGTATTGAACTCTCGCTTCTCTTCAGACTGCGATCACAGCCTTGCCGATGTTTTCTCCCTGCAGCATCCCCATAAAAGCAGCTGGCATGTTTTCAAAGCCTTTAGTGACATGCTCTCGACACTGCAGTTTGCCCTGTGGATGCAGAATGGAGAAATCACAAAATAAAATTACATTGCATGACCAATTTAATATGTTTACATATATGAAAGGATCCAGCATCATAAAAACTACCGAACTAACCTCTTTCACCCAGGCCAGCAGTCTTTTGAGAGTTTCATGGTGCTTGTGCTCCCACCTGCTTTGCAAGAAGCCCTCCATCTTCAGCTGCTTCATGATCATGATGAAGTGGGGGTACGGACCTAAAAGACAGATCGTTTAAGAGAAATTTATGAAGCATCTTTCATTCTGAGTGAACAACAATTTATGTCTAAATAACTGTTGGTGAGAATACACAGCTAATAGAAATCTTCAGCAGTACAGTGTCTCCCTCTAGTGGAAAAACACATTAATACACACGAAGTGGTTGAAGACAGACTGCATTTCATTGACTATAAAAAGGAGTTCAGCAATAAATATTTCCCATCTCGAGTTGAATTTTCTTTTAAATAATCACAGGAAAATCTGAAAGACGTCTCTTAGTCTGAGAGCCCAATGATGGCGGATCTTCTGTAATGTTAAATAATTCACACACAACACTCTAAAAAAACACTGCTGTCAGCAGAGGAAGGATTCAGCCTTCAGAATAAAAAGGAAATTAGACCTGAAAAATTGCCTAAAAGATTAAAAACTGAAAAATATCACCTCTGCAGCACTCTCCTTTGATTAAGCTTAAGGAAGGAAACATGCATCTGCCTCCTTTTGAGAAGTTCCCACTGAGTTGATTCTTATCTTTTCTCGTCTTTTATGTATTAGTTATTGTGATCTAATAATTTTTGAAAATGCTGTTGAACATGTCTCATAATAATAATAAAAAATTAATCCTATAATGACAGTTTTTACAGCCCTTTCAAAAAATATGGTCCTCACCTGTCTGGGGTGTACTGTCATTGTACACGGAAATACTTCCGCACACAGCAATTCTTCCGAAGTTCTTCATCTGCTGCAGAGCAACAGTTGAAAAAGTACCTCCCACCTAAAAATCAAGACAAGAACATCACACAAATTAAAACAAAAACAACAGCAATAAGGAACACACTGTGCACACAACAGAAGAGTCAAGTAAAAGAAATATAATATATTAATGGGAGTAAACGTAGTAATGAAACAAAACTTGCTCATGGACACTTTAAATGCTTGAAGCTGCACCACCGTTGCTCACGTTTTCAAAGAAGCAGTCGTATCCTTCAGGTGAAGCCTTCCTCAGAGCCTCCTCCAGGGAACCAACAGTTTTGTAGTTGAAGACCTCATCAAATCCCAGCTCTTTGAGGTAAGCTACTTGGGCATCAGACCATGTTGAGCCCACCACCTTGCAGCCCTTAATCTTGGCTATCTGTCCCACCATGGAGCCCACAGCTCCAGATGCAGCGTTCACCAGCAGGGTCTCACCCTTCTGGAGTCCCAAGACCTCTTCTATCCCATAAACAGCCGTCAATCTGCAGAGAGACAGAAACTGTAAAATCCAGCTGTTTGTTTCGCCACTTCCACTGGAACCTCTTTGACTTAATAACTCTAATTATTTCCATAAACATCAATGCTTTGAAAATGACAAAAAAAATTCATGGGTCTCACCTGCAGGACAAAATATCTGGACTTTGCCTGCTTACAGTACCATACTGTATTTTCTTAAAAAAAAGGCTATTTTTGTTCAGTTTCTTTATAAAAACACTCACTTCTTACCCTGTTTATTAGCTCTTATGGATGAATTTAAACTGCTATAAAAAAATAAGTCAGTCTTTATTATTTTAATGCTTTTGTTATTAGTTACACTTAAGATTCCACTGATAAAGTTCTGGAAAAAAAGTTCTGACAGGATGGAAAGTCAAAACATCCTGTCATGATGTCCAATAGAAAAGGACTACGATCCATGCAGGTTACTTAAATGTGTCTTACCCCGGCATGCCGATGGCACCCAGAGCCAGAGACAGGGACACATCTTTAGGCCACTCAGGCAGGATGGGAGTGAGGCCGGTCCCATCACTGATTGTGTGGGTTCTCCAGCCACTGTTACTCACAACGTGGCTTCCCACAGGAAATGCTGGATTTTTACTCTGCATCACTCTACAGGAAAACAACACAACAAAATAAAAGAATCATCTTTCAAACAAGTGCTTTTCACCTGTGGTCACTTCAGTCTGGCACTCCTCTCCATCTCTGGCATTAGCTCCACTACTCGCCATTACTGGAGCTCTGATAGGGACCTGGACAAACGGGGCTGCTATCTGTATTTCTGGTAATTCATTTCAGCACATATGTTAGTCGTTCCTCTGGTATTAAAACTGCATATGATGTGAGTTCAAGTGTGAAGTTGCAGCGTAATCACAGCTGACAGGACAGACAATTTAAGTGTTTGCTAACTCACAGCAATGGTTGTGAATCACCAGCCATGCATCTTTAATCCCACAGGTAGACTTTGTGAAAAGATCAATAT
>VUQJ01039510.1:0-17635 GCA_015108635.1 Andinoacara biseriatus | reverse complement strand
GTCAAGTTCTTCCACACCAAACTGGCTCATCCATGTCTTTATGGTTTGTGCTCTGGTGTGCAGCCATGTTGGAACAGGAAGGGGCCATCCCCAAACTGTTCCCACAGAGTTGGGAGCATCAAATTGTGCCAGATGTCTTGGTATGCTGAAGCATTCAGAGTTCCTTTCACTGGAACTAAGGGGCCGAGCCCAACTCCTGAAAAACACCCCCACACCATAACCCCACCACCACCACCACCAAACTTTACACTTGGCACACTGCAGTCAGACAGGTACTGTTCCCCTGGCAACCACCAAACCCAGCCTCCTCCATCAGATTGGCAGATGGAGAAGTGTGATTGATCCCTCCAGAGAACACGTCTCCACTGCTCTAGAGTCCAGTGGCGGCGAGCTTTACACCACTGCATCTGACACTTTCCATTGAGTTTGATGATGGAAGGCTTGGATGCAGCTGCCATGGAAACCCATTCCATGAAGCTCTCTCTGTTCTTGAGCTTATCTGAAGGCCACATGAAGGTTGGAGGTCTGCAGCGATTGACTCTGCAGAAAGTTGGTGACCTCTGTGCACTCTGACCCTCAGCATCCACTGACCCACTCTGTGATTTTTGTGTCCTACCACTTCATGGCTGAGCTGCTGTCATTCCCAATCGCTTCCACTTTGTTCTAATCCCACCAACAGCTGACTGTGGAATATTTAGCACTGGACTGTTGCACAGGTATCATCCTATCACGGCACCACGCTGGAATCCACTGAGCTCCTGAGAGCGACCCATTCTTTCACTGATGTTTGTAGAAGCAGTCTGCATGCCGAGGTGCTGGTTTATACACCTGTGGTCATGGAAGTGATTGGAACACCTGGATTCAATGATCTGGATGGTGAGTGAATACTTTTGGCAATCTAGTGTGTGTGTAAACACAAAAGCGTTTCATTCCTTGTGTTAGATGCCTTTATGCATTAATAATTTATAGGTCATTTTTGAGTGGCTTAAGAAAAAAATTCAAGCACTGGACTGAAAATGAACAAAAAAAAAAGCACATAGTGTTCAAATAACTTTGATAACCTTTCATGAAGCCTGGAGACCTATATGCTCAAGACCACTATAAAAATAATAGAAACGTCTGGCTTCCCATAAAGAAATGAAGGGTGGCTCAAGAATTTTGCATAATAGTACATACTGTACATTTTTTAATATGATCCACTCAGGCACAAAGAAAAAATTGTGGTTACCGGGGACAGCGAATCACAGCAAAGTGGGCTTGAAGGCAGGGTGGCCTTAAAAGAAGAGAAGCTAAAATGGCTTGTTTCAGACAGTACATTAGCTAAACAAGGTGTTGCACCAAAGATCCAATAAAAAATAAATTATTTTGATTTGCAAAACATGCAAAGTTTAAAGTGGTAAAACCCAAGGAGAAAATATAGCTGGAAATTAGCATAACTGGTCCACTTTAATGTGTCATCAAGCTTTACGAGGCCCAGTGCAGAGGCTTAAAAGCTTGTACATAAAAGAGACAATGTTTGCTTTGTTGCCTTTAAATTGACTCACCAAAGAGCATTGGAGCACTGAAGAAAGAAGGGAAGAGAAATGGTGAAAAACAGATGCAACTGATTTGTGGAAGACTTTTCTCTAAACAGTGAACAACAAGTCCTCCCTGTGCTTTTAAACATGAATTAATGTAGATTCCAGGCGTATTTTAAGTCTGTCTGTGATGCCCAGACTCACTGGTGTGGTGGAATTCCGTAGGGGTGTGAGAATCTTGTTGTAATGGGCATTCCAATGCAGCAACATTACCGCTATTTCCCAACAATCAATCATAGACCTGCTCGTGAGGAGACGAGGCTACAGGAATCTGCATGTGTGGCTGTTTTTGTGTACATAAGGTATGTGTGCATGTGTGTTTTTACATTAGTATTAAACATACAAGAAGGGCAGGTGCTAAACAAATCTTTTTTTTACCATAAATATGAGCCATTTATCCTTACTATTGAAGGCCAGCCCGAGAAGCAGAACCAAACAGGATCTACAGTAAAGCCTCATACCCTGAGAAGTTATCTCAAGCTGTATGTCATGCAGGACTCCCTGAGGAGGAGCTGTCATGCTGTGAAGGGTACAGGGATGAGCACCCAAATGCAAAAACATTTAAAGGTAGAGTTAAAATATCACAAAGATGGTAGGCTGTTATACAAAAAACAAAGGCCCATAAAAACCCAGGAACAGAAGATACAAACATGCAGGGAAACACACGGCTATTTAAATTAGGACCACTGAGGGTTAATAAAAAGAGTGGAAACAGCTGGGTGACAAGAAACAGCTGAAATCAAGGCCACTGAGTCAGGGGGAAGTAAAACTATAAAGGACACAAAGAAGACAAACAGTGGCCAAAATAAAACAGGAAGCCACTGATTAAAACTTAGATAAGATCCTAACACACTCAAAGACACAAGGGGAAGGCTATGAAAATAGCTCAGGCGATAATACAGAACAACTGTCCAGAGTACAAGTGGAAAATAAACAGGAACTGGAACTAAAAACTAAGGATAAAGATCCTAAAGAAATAGAAGATCAAATACAAACAGCAAAAAACTGAGACCAAAACTTGGTCCAAGACCCAGGAGCACAACACAGCCAAGATTAGGGATTTAATTCCCTATTGATCTGGCTATTAAAAAAAAAATCCCAGTGGTCTGCAAGAAGAAAGTTCTGGGTTGAAACCTGCTGGTTGGTCTTTCTACATGGAGTTTATTTGTTCTTCCTGTACCTGCATGGGCTTTTTCTGGGGCTCCACTCAAATATACCTTAGGTTACTAGTGATTCCCAAGTGTACAGTGTAGGTGTGCATGTGAACCTGAAAGGTGATCTGCCCTTCTGTGTTAGATTTTTGGTTAACTGGTGACCTGTCCAAGGTATACCCCACCTCTCTCCTCATGTCAGATGGATGGATAATCCCAACCATAAAAGTAGCCAGACAGTAGTGAGTCATTCCAATGTTTTACATGGTAATACTTGACCTTTCTGCTCTCACTAACAAACCGAGTCATCTGTGTGATGTAAAGGTGAGTTTGAGTCATGCAGAAATCATGCCAAGGGCTGTGGATATTTTGCAGCATACTGATAAAGATACCTAAAAAAAGAATGGTGTGATAAACAAAAACCTAATGTTTAAGAAAGCACATAGCAATGCAATGGTGTCATATTTTTATGACGTCTCCTGCCCTTCATCATACACAGCCAATAACTATAGACATATTTGTTTGTCTCTGCAGTAAATGTGCCTATACTTTTCAAATTTGTCATGGTTCAACCATTTTTATTTCTTTTTTGAGCACATTGGACCAAAAAACCTTGCTCTAGTTTTTATTTGCATTGCAATATGTGTAAAATAGGTAATTGGGTGGACAGAAAATAATATTACCTAATTATGTGTTGAACAAATAATTACATGATAAACTTCTGAGGACTCTTTTTAAAGTCTTCACCCTTTCTTAGTGTGTTTGTTTACAGCTGAAATTTGAGGTCCTGGGCAGTGCCTGACTAGCTGACACTGACATAGCACATATGGATCTCCTGACGGCAGGCACATGTGCTACTTTCCATCAGAACACGTTCAGCCCAAATTAAAAAGGGAAGTGCATGACGTTGTGTGACAAAACAAGAGGGCGTTCCCCTCTGTGTTCCACACATTCTCAACTAATCAGGAACTGCCCTGCTTGGAGACACAGTGTCCACTGAATAACAGCATGCAGTGACCAGGTCAAAAAATTTACCAAAACTGGAATCGAGAATCTGAAGACTTTTCTAATCTGTGACTAATAAGATTAGGTCTCCACTCAGGATGCAGGTTGCTGGAAGAATCGTTTGGATAGACAATCAAATTTCATGATCTTCGCTCTAAAATGAAACTTTTTCTTAGAAAATTGTGCTCCACTGCAAGATTTGTGGTTTGACATTCAGCTTGGTGTCTTTGAGGAAGCTCTCCTATTCCTGATGAGCAGGTCAAAGCCATGCAGTTACGCTACCAACTGAAAAAGCCTGTGTTTGACATAAAACTTATACAGATGCTTAACGTTTTGTAGGAACAGCACCAAATTAAAAGGAGAGACAGTCTGAAAAGACACTTGCAGTACAGATGCGGGGAGATTTCTACATGTTGTACAGCAAAATACAGTTACAGGTTAATTATTATCTGTATTAATCATAATTATTTTTTTCACCGTACGAAAGCTGGGATAGGATCAGAATTGGAAGAAGATGGATGGATGAATGGATATTTATTTTTATATATGTGTCACTCTCCAGAACACCCGAGCAAATGTGAGAAAATATTAAAACACTGACTTTATGTGCTAAACATTTTCTAAATAAACTTTGTGCATGTATGAAACTCTTTATTTGTTCATGGTTACAATTATTCATATGTTTGCAAATATGAAAGTCTGTTTTTTTTAAAGAATTATTTTACTTTAATGGACTTAATTAGATGAAAACAACTTAGTGGATTGTAGTTAAGGACAAAAATGCACAATGTTTTTACCTTCACTGATTTTGAAGGTGAACCGAGATTGAAGCTTTTGTGTAAATCTTCTAGGAATCTGAAACATCCAATGTCCTCAAAACAGCAAAAAGCACAAAGAGACACAGAAAAGAGTCTGGACCAATATGCAAAACAACTCCGTGTCTTTTCCCAAAGCACGGGGAGCCTCGGCTCTGAAAAGGTTCCATACATGAGGTAGCGAGGAGAATGCCACACAGGCTAAAAAGACAGACTGGGGAGAGGAGAGAATACACTTTCTACCTCCCTCTCCATGCTCAGTGATCCAGCACAGTGAGCACAAAAGCGACTCCGACCAGTTACCTCAATGAGAAAAAAGCCCCAGAACTGCTTCGGTTTGAAAGCACCAACGTAAGAATATAACCGGTGGAAAAGAAAATAAAAGTGCAAGGCCTGTCTCAGAAGGTGATAGAAGTTATTTGACATTTAAAAAATGAGAATAAAATCTGCTTATGCAGAATATCAAAAATATAGTGAATAAAAGAGACGACACTCAGGGTCTTGTTCCAATTATGAATCTCTGGTTCAGACTTGATACAATATTAGCAAAGTTATTATTTTTCACATAAGCTGAGTATTTATAATCGCTGTACACAAGTACAAATACTTTTCACATGCATCATTTGGGAAGGTAACAATCACAGTCATCCCACTAGGAGCACAAGATCTGAAAATCCTCAGATGAATCAGTTTGAAAAGAACTGATGCCAACTGAGACCCTGCAGGCGAAGCCTGTCCTTCCATGCAGCGGTCTATTGTGAGATTTTTAACTGTTCTGTGTGCATAAAGTGTCTTCTTTCAGGCTAATGGAAAGAAAATATCCAAAATGTAATATATCAATTTATTTTACTACAATTCATCTGTTGCACAGTTACGTAAATCAGAGTTACAACCTTATTTATTTTTATTTAAACAATATTTTAGACATCCTAAAACTGAGGAAGTTTGATGTTGATAGAAAAATTCAGAAATCTTATCCTCAGGTAAAAGCCAACAAGAGGGAGAACGCACAAAATCAAATGTGCAAAAACAAGAAAACGGTTTTACAGTCTCATTTAGTACGAATAAGAAAATGTTAAGTATTAATTTCTCATGTCTGTTACCTTTGGCTGTGAGTCCCTTACAAAGAAACTAAACCTACCCCATGATTCAGTAGTTTGTAGAATCACTTCTAGTAGCAATAACTTGAAATCATTATTTTGCATATTCATCAGTCTCTCACAACACTGTGGGGGAATTTCGATCCACTCTTCTTTACAGCGTTGCTCCAGTTCATTGAAGTTTGTGGGCTTCTTCATGCACAGCTCTCTTTAGGTCCCATCACAGCATTTCAGTCAGGCTGAGGTCAGGATTCCTTTCTTTTTAAGCATATTCCCTGGTGTGTTTGGGATCATTGTCCTGTTGCTTTAGACGAATGGCCTCACGTTTGACTCTACGATACTTTGGCATGCTCAGCAGTTTGTTTACCACAAAGAGCCCAGGTCCTGCTCCCGCTGTGCTAAACAAAAAAGCAGGAATTTATTATTTATTGCAACCGTTTGTCTTATTAAGGAATTAGATCCTATCACATGTTTTTGCAAGAAATCTGTATCTATGTTTGTTAAAAATGTCATTTCTTTACAGACTTAATGAAAAGTCCAAAATAAACATTCTGCACAGTAAAGAGTGTTTTACTGGTCAGCGCAGCCCAGATTTCTTTCCTCAAGTTCTCTAGGTGACTTCTGAGAACCACACGCAGTCCATGATAAATCCTGAGTGCTTTATGTTGCTTTTAGAGGAGCATAATTCTTGCAGGCTGCTCTTCTTTATCACGCAGTGTTTATCCTGGGAACACATCTTCACTAGAGAAATTTCACATCACTAGTGAGTGACATTTATCTTTCCTGGAGGGAGAGCGCTCTGTAGCTTTGTACCTTTTATGAATGTTTCAGTCCAGGTCGAAAAAAAAGCACCTAGAAACAATAATCAAATCATCAACCAAACATTTTCTGTGGGAAAAGTTTGATGATTGCATTTTCAGAAAATATCTTTAAACCTTTATATCAATTTGATCTAAAAGCGTCTCCTTAATAAATAATAAATATGACATTTTGGTGGATGCTTTATTTTATTTTTCATCTGTGGCAACTATTTCAGCCACAAGGGGGTCATAAACCAATGCGCTCTGTGCCGGCCCCAAGCCCGGGTAAATGGGGAGGGTTGAATCAGAAAGGGCATCCTGCATAAAACCATGGCTAAATCAAACAAAGATAATAATCGTAATGAGAATTTCATACAATATGATGACGACCATTTCTGTAGAATCAGTAGAAACTGTTACTATTGGCTGAAGACAAAGGAAGACGAGAGGGGGAAATCGTGTTAGGAGGCAGCGAGCGAGAAGGAAATGTAGGAAAATGGAGGTGAGAGTCTGGACCGTAAATGTAGGGACTGTCGCTAAGTGGCAAAAAGGGAGATCCACACAAACACCAATTAAAAGACTGTTTATTTTTAAATGAACTGTACAAAGGAGGAAGTATGTGAGGGTGGTGTGTGTGAGGAGAGACAGATGGGTTCAAGGTGGGATCAGGGATCAGCCTCTTCTTGTCTATGAGGGCGATGGACAGGTTGACAGATGAGGTCAGGCAGGAGTCTCTGTGAACTGTGACGTTTGCAGAGGACACTGAACTGTGCAGCGCAGGGAGCGGGTGGAAGACGGCCTGGAGCGGTGGAGAGAAGGGAAATGAAAGCAAAACAGAATACGTGTGCGTGAATGAGAGGGAGACAGGTGGAAAGGTGAACATGCACGGAGCAGAGACAGTGAAGGTTGATGAGTTTAAATACCCGGGGTCAACCATCCAAAGCAACGCACAGTGCGCAAGAGAGATGAAGAAGAGAGTGCAGGCAGGGTGGAGTGGCTGAAGAGGAGTGTCGGGGGTGATTTATGACAGAAGGATAACAGCAAGAACAAAAGTGAAGGCTCACAAGACAGCAGCGAGACCTGGTTTGGAGGTGGCAGGAGTGACCAGGATGGACAGAAACGAGTACATCACGGGCACAGCTCAGGTTGAGTGCTTTGGAAACAAAACAGGAGAGGCACGGTTGAGATGGTTTGGACATGCGAAGAGAAGGGATAGGGGATATTTTGGACAAAGGATGTTGAAGATGGAGCTACCAGGAAGGAGGAAAAGAGGACGACCTCAGAGGAGGTTCATGGATGTCGTGAAGGAGGACGTGCGGCGGGTCGACCGAGTAGGGCTGGGGTGAGATGGAGGCAGATGATCTGCTGTAGCGAACTCAAAGGGAGCAGCTAAAAAATGTCTAAATAAAGCCTGCGTCTAAACACAGGCTTTATTTAGACACACATTCCAACTGGATCACATTTTGAGAAAGGTTTATCATACCTGTCATACTTGTAGAGCCGTTTCCCTCCCTAATGAAGCCCAATATTTTTGGTCACATTCTCAGGATGAGACCGCACAGCTTCTTAAATAACAAAGTCACAGCCAAGCTACCGGATTGCTTCAGTGATGCTTTCCAGTCGTAATGATAATCCCACAATGCTCTCGGTACATGTTATGAGAAATGGAAGTGGTTTCACGACTAACTCATGTTAATAAATAGGAGCTCAAAGATAATTCGTCTTTCTCTGCTGTGGCAATCTCATATTAAAAACAGTCCAAAGCCAAATCACAGTTGCATAGCCTAATGTTAGAGAGTCCTCTCCTGGATTTTATTACTATAATAAAGAATGTGAGTACTGGGTTTGTCTGCACATTTCAGCACTCTGCTCAAAGATGCTTTTTTTTTTCCATCGGACTAATCTGTCATATTTATCACTTTGCAGCATGTTCTTCCATTTTTCTTTGATTTTTTTTGTTTTGTTTTTTTGTAGACAGATTCTCCTCTTCCATCCATTGTATTGTGTTGACGTGGGTGAGACGTGCAGATTTCAACACTGTTGCCTCACAATTTGTATCCACTGACTTTCTAGGCCCGTTCTGTTTGGAGGTTGCATGTTCTCCACATGCCTGCCTGGGTTATCTCCAAGTTTCCTGGCTTCTTTCCACAAGATATAGATGTAAGGTTGTAGGTGTGGGGATCTGTCCAGGGCGCACCCCACTTTTTGCTCTGTGACAGCTGGGATAAGTTCTAGCCCCACAATTTCTTTCGCTCATCCCTGAATCTGAAAAGCGGAAGAAAATGGAAGGATGCATTATGCTGAATGCAGAAAATGTGTCAAATCAAATCTGTTTCATGATTTTTGTGCTGCCCGTTTTATTTTTTCACATATGCTGACAGCCTTGTGCGCCCCGCTGCTCTCTGCACTCTTTTAGTTAAAGTGTCACAAGTAAAAGTACTTATTCTGAACTAAACAAATGGATTAATATTTCTGCTGGAGATGTTTAATGTTTGCTTTTTGCTTATTCACTTGTCACACACTGTACATGTGCATAAAAACACACACTCTAACTGATCTCAGAGCAGTTAAAATACTGAACATGAAGCACATGCCACATGGCTTTTATAAGGCAAAGACCCAAACTGAAAGTAAGGCAGTGTTCCACAAGGAAAAAAACTACAGGGATAGTTGGATGGTGATTTCCATACCATAATTTCTACATTGATACAAAATGGTTTAATCATTGACAGATGTCCAGGGTTGGGTTTTACAAGCCACTAGCCAAAATCAACCCCCCACTGGGACTAAACATCAGGGAATTTTTGTTTTTTTATGTCCTAGAAGTATCATATTATCCCAATAGAGCACTTCACATTCAGAGCGGAGGCTTCTTTTAGCTCCAGGAGTTTCCAGAAGTAGAATAGGAGGCAGAGCCTTCAGCTATCAGCCCCTCTCATGTGGAACCAGCTCCCAGTTTGGATCCAGGAGACAGGAACACTCTCTCTTTAAAAATTAGGTTCAAAACTTTCCATTTTGATAGAAATTATAGTTTGGGCTAATCAAGTGACCATGATTAGTTATGCTGCTGTTGGTTCAGACTGACTTCCCATGATATACTTAGCATTTCTTCGCTATTCCCCTCTTTTCTATCCAAGTGCATTTACATGCATGTTATCAACTTACTGCTCTCTCCCATAGTTTGTGTTTTGTTCTTGTTTTGTCCCCTTTTGTCCTGTTTTCACGTGCATTTGTCCTGTTAAAAGGAATTTCTTCCTTCCCACAGTCACCAACTGCTTTCTTATAATTGACCATCTGATTGATGTTTTTTGCGGATAAGCTTCGACACTCAAGTTAAAGTATCTTATTAGCCTGCTATTAACTTTTTTTTTAATATACACATAAGCAGTAGAACTATAAAGACGAAAAGAGAAGCATGCAGCTGTCGTGACCTATAAACATTCACTTCCAGTTTTTCAGTTGATCTCTATCCATCTGTGCTCGCTGATGTGAAAGAGGTAAAGCGATTCATTGTTCCCTCACTGGTAGAGTCAATATTCCAGTGTGATCGTGCTCCCTGGTATCTTGCTTGCACCAACACTAGCACCACTGCGTGTACCCATAGAGCTTGTGTTGCTAGTGCAGAAATGGTGGCTGTTATTTTGTTGTAGATTTGCTGGTGTGGTTGGTTTGGACCAAGTTTTAGCTGTTTGACAGATGGACTCACATTTGACCCTAGAATACTTTAGTGTAATTCAGTCTGATTCCTGACTACAAGGTGCCCAGGTCCTGTGGCTGCAAGCCGAAATCATGACCGCTCCACCACCATGCTTGGCAGTTGGTATGAGATTTTTGCACTGATATGCAGTGTTCTCACTAAATGCGGCACTATGCATTACAGCCAAACATCTCTACTTTAGAAGAGGCTTTCTCCTTGCAACCCTTCCAAACAAGCCATACTCAATCAGTCTTTTTTGGATTATACTATTATGAATGTTAATATTTAATATGCTAGCTCAGGCTTGTAGAGTCTAAGATGTTGCCTCTTTTGCAAATTCTCTGAGCACTGTAAGGTCTGACCTTAGGGTGAATTTGCTGGCAAATCCACCTCTGGGAAGACTGTCAACCATCTTGAATGTTTTCCACTTTGGAAACCCTTCCCAGATTGATGGGCAGTAACAATTGCTTCTTTGAGATTACTGCTGATGTCTTTCCTCCTTGGCATGGTGTTAACACACACCTGAATGTGCCAAACCAGCAAACTGCCAAAAAACATCTACTTTTATAAAAGTGGTCACATTTACTGATAATCAGTTAATCACATCAGCGAGCTAAAGGTGATGTTACCAACGTTCTATGGCAACAGTGAGGGTGTAGTTAGTTTTCACACACTGCTGAATGTGACATCTGAGGTTGTATTTCCTAATCTTAAGATCTGCTAAGAACTAGATGATTTTTTTTAATGATATGTCAGGACTTAATAGAAAGCAGGAATTGAAAGCAGGTGCACTTTTTTTTTTTTTAACCATGCAGTGATAGATTCAGGCCCAACACAGTTCAACCAAGACCTCTGTAACCTGAGCCAGCAAAAAAAAGAAAAGAAATAATCTCAAAACTCAACAATATGCCATTAATTTTGGATCACAGCATTCTGTTTAAGAAAATATTTTGCTTTGTTTTCATCAAAATATCTCAGTAACCTTGGAATCTGTCAAAACATTTTGGGTGCATCAAGTTTACCTGACAGTGTTCGATTCCATCAGAATACAGGTCTGAAATATTCCACTGTCCCAGATTAGTTGGTGTTTTGTTAAACAAAGGAGGGTTTGACTCTGAGCAGAACTCGGTACTCCACCTCCCCGGCATTACATAAAGCGTGAGCCTCGACTTGGCATAGTCTGCCTGTGACAGCGCTCCATGAGAACATGACTGAGCAATGCAAAACCCATGACCCCACTTACACTTGTACCCCTCATCACTCTGTCACCACCTCTGTGTCTCATTCTCTCTGTTTTTCAGTTTTTAGCCTTCTCCTCCCTTCTGTCCTCGCTGTTCTCTCTTAAACGGCTTATCCTGTGTTTGACTGGATGTACACGGGACACAAACAGCAATGTAGTGGCCAAAACTGCTAAAGTAGTAGTAGTAGTAGTATGGGAATCATTAAAAGATAAATTAGTGGTAGTAGTTATAAGCGTACAAGTTGCAGAACTGTAGTAAATAGCAGCAGCAGTGAAAATGTAGACTCAGAGCTGCAGAGGTAGTATTACTATAAGTGTATCAGTACTTGTTCAATGGGATAACCACAATTGTTGTTTCTGTGTCTGGCTTCCTCTCTCTCCTACCTGCTAAGACTTGCAGCTTTGCAAGTCCAGCCGGTACACCTTGTACCATAACACAATCAAACCCACCTCCTATTTGTCTCGTGTCTCGCTCTGCAGCTCACATCCTATCACAAAAGTCCTGCCACTTATTTAATTGCCCATCAAAAGGCCCTTTTGCTTGGATCATATCATATGAAAATATCACTGCTGTCACTGCTTCTGTTATTGTTAAGAGTAATGACAGGCTTGTCTGCCTTCTTTGCATATTTTAGGTGGAGCATAGCCCCAGGTAAAACTATTATAGAAAGTTAATTTAGTCAACCGTACAATTGTATCTACTACTCTAAATATCGGCAATATTTATCACAGGGCAGACAAACAGTCCAAAAGAGCCATGAGAAAAAGAGAAAAGCAAGGCAGTCTAGAGACCTAGCAGTGTGTCACCTTTTACACACAGGGCCAAATTATTATGGTTGGACTAACAGGTCAGAGGTGTCTGAGCCTCGACAGTGGCTGAGCTGTGCAAAACGCCACCGTCATAAGTTTGAAATTTGTTTTGCAATATGCAGCTGTCAGAAAAAAATGTCAGCCCTGATATACTTAATTGATAAATTCAGACACATACAATTATGATGGATTAGACATGTTGGATCAGGTTCTGAGCTGGTTTTCAGTCTGCATCCCTGCAGTCTGCATAAAGCTTGAACGCTTATAAATTTGGACTGGACAGTTTGGAAATAGCACTCAGTCCCCATCCCCTCGTGTAAACCGACCATCGGAGGCCGAAGATCAGTGTCGTCTCAAGCCTCAGCTCAGCGGACCTCCCCGCCCACCACGCTGCGTGGTGACAGACCAATCATTGTCTCTCCACCACTGCCAAAGGATTCTTTGGGAATTGAATAAAAGCAGGTGAGTTACTGCTCTGACAGGGAACTGAAATATTCCTATATTGTATAAACATTACATCACCCACTCTATAAGCTGTAACTGGCAATTGTCCACAAGTTATTAGATGCAGGAACCTAAAGTTTTGTCTCTGGTTCTCTGTGTTGCCTTGCCCGGTCCTTTGACTGAACACAAAGGATTAAGTTTTAAGTATGTTGTTAAGACTGTTGACAGAAACTTTAAAAACTTTGTACGAGCCCACTCAATTAACTCCAACAGACACCCAGCTCCAAAACTATACAGACAAATATTAGCAGGAAACGCTCCGTTTAAGATCAAGACATTTTCTTTTATTACCTCTTGGCACTTGGAAAACATTCCACTTATTTTCTCCCTTTTCCCCTCATCCATAAAATCTGATAAAATAACCAGACTTAAACAGTTTGTAAGTAACTGCTAATATTTCTTTTTTTTGTTGCATGTCCCACATTGTGTGCGCGGTTCTCACTCGAAGGGCTCTCTTCATTATAAACCAGGTGTTTATTAGTTTAAGAAGATATGTTGGAAAAGACACGACACAGCAGAAGACCCGTTTCAAAACAAAGGATCGTAAATCTGTGAAGGCATTTCTATAATATTTTTTCCTCCCAGACAGAAGGAGTTAACCCAGGCACACATCTGCAACGCTTTTTTTTTTTTTTTCTGGACATTGTCAAGTGATACTTTTAAAAACAACATCATGGCCAGGCTTTTATTTATGCTAAAGGATGTGTGAGAAAACATTTCAAAATACATTATCATGACAAGATGATCATTCAGGATGTTGTCCACAAAAAAAAAAATCTCTTGTTCTTTTTTATTATAACTTTGTTTTATCAGGTTTCATTGAAAGAAAACCAAACAACCCATCAACTATCATCAGATCTAATTCAAACGTTGCTAAAAGTTGCTATCACAACATTCACATACCTGATGTAAGTTTCATCTCTTTCCCTGTCATGTTCATCTTGTTGTGAAATGCTGTGAGCATACCAGCATTCCCGCTACGTTCCAATTGCCTTGAATCTGTTCTGCTTGCCGTGTGCACTGGATCTTCTCTGCTGTGTCAAAAACAACCCGTTCTCACACTTTGACGCCCTGATCTGGTTAAAAAGGAGACCCTGCAAGTGGAATTTAATTTTGGGGAAGAGTATAAAGTTAAACCTGTTAAGCTGAACTGATAACAAACACACAAAACCCCTCCCTTGTGTAATATTCTGTGTGCAAGCAAAACTTCTCCCATGCACACTTTAGGACGTCAGAATAAAGGTCTGCATCGCAAATCTGCAGAGCACAGCCCTGTGAATATTGGAAAAAAGCAGCAACAACATTCATGCTGCTCATTGTGCTGCTTTAGAGCTCAAACACAATCATCAATGATGATCCTCAACACAAAGGTTGAATTAGTTTAACACAAAATGCAAAACACATTCAGATGATCAGAATTGTGATTCCCAAGCAGGGGCTTAAATGGTGCAGGAGAGCGTCAGCACTCTCTTCACAACAAGACAACCTGGAAAGGTACCGAAGCCAAAAACACATCAAATATAGAAGCTGATTGAGAAAATTTGTTTCCAGTGTCTTAGAAATATTGTTTCTTAGAGGCAGTAACCTTAACATTCAGTAGACAAATAAGAATTTTACTTTGAGATAAAGACATTTAGAAAAAACCTAAACAACATATCAATTTTAATAAAACTACAGGGGAATTTTTACTGCACACTAAGGAACTGTGCTACCAGTAGGAAGGATCCTATCTTATTTCCACTGTAGCCATTCCTCGTTTTCCTCACAGTTTGTCCAGATCATATATTCAGAGGCTGCCTAGTGTCCCGTCTGGAACAGCTGATGGAGCAGCAGGAGCAGCTGTAATCTGATCATAGATAATCTGGGGATAATCTGTGGGATCATACATCACTACCATATGACAACAGTTTGAACTCGTCTGAAGCCTTGCACAGCAGTGACCTCTGTGAAAACAAAAACTCTTGACGGGCAATCTGTCACTCTCTGCTCAACCTATACATGAGATAGCAACAAATTGCCTTTGAATTGCTTGTTGTGGGTGAAATCCCAGCTTCAGGGGAGAGTTTTTCTCCTCCTCTCTCAGAGCAATGAATCATAAAAATGTGACAAATATACTTTGACATTGCTTTTTGGGGCTGATTAATGAGTGTAGCTATAGTCACGGTGGAAAGTCCCACACAGACAGGTTTGAAGATTTCTGTTTAGCGGTGGAGCGGTGAAGAAAAGCCTCTTCATGTGTGTCCTGGCGTTGAACACAGTTTGGCTGGATGACATGCAATCAGGCCGTTCCCCTGACGTGAACCTTAAAATTTACTTTACAGCTTGCTGCTGTCTTTTTTACTGCCTCTACAGTAACAACAGAATGCTCAATTTGTCATCTACTGTGTGTATTGACACTTTCAGTACTGCAGTATAACAAAATGTGTTTTGCAACAGCAGTGTGATGCTAATGCAGCACAAATAAGAATAAAGGATCGGTCACATTTGCCTTCAATCGGGAGATTATGCACTCAGTATGAAGAAAGGATGCGCTGTCATGTGTTTGATGTACTTAAGGTAACAAAGAAATATCAAACATGTAGAAATCCTGGGGTATGAACAGTCTAGAAGAGCTCTCCTGCAGTATATGTTAATCATAACAAGACATTAAGGCAGCAATTTGAATCTGATGCAACTTGTATTGAAATACATTACACCATGCTGCTTTTTAATGCTGCATATGACAAACACAAACTATTATATTTATTCAAGCATGTGTGAGAAATGTGATTTGAAAATATGCACAAAATGCAAATACACTGGACAAAATACGACTACTCAAGCTCTTCCATCAAAGTTATTAGTCAGAAAATGTTGTCTCCATCCTGCAGATTACTTGCCAACTCTCTCTAGTTCCTCGTCAAATAGTGCTGATTTTGTCTTGTTTTGCAGGAGCACTTTCAATATTTTACCAGTTGGCTTAAAACGCCAGTGTGAAGCAGAGTTCTGTGTCCATCAGCAGGAAGTCAATACCACGCATGCGTGAGTCAAAAGTAAACAGAACTGGCTATTAATGAGATAAAATGACAAATGTTAACAAATGTTTGCATGCATTGTTTTCTGTAAATCCCTTGTCTGCAATGCATAATCAAATTTTTTTGCCATAACGGCGCACTCTAACAAAATTTACCATCACAATCAGAAGTAAGTACTTCATCAAAATATTTTGAATATTTTCAAATGAAAAAATACAACTTGTGAACAATATCAAAAACAGGGGATGATCTTCATCAGACTTATGGATTTTAACTTTAACAGTGTTTTCAATGACCACCATCACTCACTGGCTTTGGACTCCACATTTTGAAGCTTCAAGCTGCCATCATGTTAGCGTTAGCGTAATAGAGTGAGCGGGTGACAACGCTAGTTTATCAGTCAACACTATCTTACTTAGTAAAGTACTCTCATAATGGCTCAGTCACACTAGATCAAAAATAGAACAGCAACTTCTTTGTTCTTTGTTCATGCAAGTAGTTGTAGTTACTAACTGGTCGCCTATAACTAATAGTTGAAGTGTGCAAAACCCTCAACCTGGGGGCTGCAACCTGTTGCCAAACAATCACGGTCTGATTCAGACTGACTCAATCTCAGACAGATTGGTGAAGGTTTGCAAATGAATGCCATCTAATTCATAAATAAAGATAGATTGCCAACAAGTTGCAATCAATCTGAGTCAGTTTGCACCAATGAACATGACTTCACAGTGACAGTAACTTTTGTCATGCTGCAGTCTCCAACCATTTTGCCTAGTGTGACTGTACCATAAAGTATATGTGTGCATCTCACAGGCGCTAATTAGCTAAGTAACAGACTAATAGTTACCACTAAAAGTGGTAGAATTTTAATCATCAAAACTGATGTACAAACTTTGTGTATGTTCTGCATCTCAAAGCAGGACATATTATTTGTCAGATAATTCCAGAAAACACAAGTACCAAGAGTAGAACCGCTGTAGAAAGCCAATTAGCGGAGGTGAGGAGGGCTAGCTCATAACTGTTAGCTGCAGCTGTCTGAGAGTGGCCATGCTCTTAACTGTCTGCCTTAACAGAGTTCAAAAGGTATTATTTATGAAATCATTAATGCTGAAAAGGCTGGGATCAAAAGATGGGCATTAAAAGTAGTAACAGTAGTAGTATGATATCAGCACCACTGTGTATTATTAACAGTACAGCGCTTTGTGTTAAAATACTGGAAGTTATAGTGATGAGGTTTTCTGAGAATGTCAAAGCGAATGCTCAAGTCCCTGTGTTGTTTCAAAGTATCACCACACAGAGAGACGAGCTTTAAGGCCCACTAAATATTTCATATTTGAAGAGTTACAGCAGCAAAATATGAAATCATCATCTTCAGCTATGAAAAGTCGCTGGTATTTCTACTGTCGGCACCTATGATAGTAACCATGACTTCATACAGAACTGTTTGAAAACAAGCTCTTCAACCTGCTAACCTCTCACCAGTTTATTTTATTTGTCACCTGTAGCAACATGTTCGTCTGTGTTTTATTTAGCCATGCATTCCAACTGGACTACATTTAGAGAAAGGTTTATCATACCTGTCATACTTTCAGAGCCATTTTCCTCCCTTATGTAGCCTAATATGCTCAGTCAGACCACACAGAGCATGCGGCTTTTTATACAACATCCAGCAGAAGTAATTGGTCAATGATGTGTTCCAGGCGTCCCCACAATTCTCACAATGCATTGCATATGTTTTATAAAAAAAAAATTTAACTAGTTGCTGTGGTAGCAAATGGCTACAAGGTAAAAAGGTACTGGAATATGTACGACACCTCCTGTGAAAACATCCCCGACTGCATTGGTGTTGCATCATAATAAAAAACACCTGGAGATTTTTTTTTTTTTTTTTTTTAAAGGGGGGGATTCTAATCCCCAGGAGT
>VUQJ01039508.1:0-15457 GCA_015108635.1 Andinoacara biseriatus | reverse complement strand
ATATATATGGTAAATGAAACTGTCTTGCTGACTTTGACATCTGTCTGCGTCTGTTCAGCTATAACAAAGCTATTGCTCATGATTGTGATCTAGGGTAAAGGATTTCTCATCGTGATAAAACTCTTGTGTATTGAGGTAAAAGGCGTGTGCGGCAGCATGCCATGGGGCAAAGAACCGTATCCTTACATCATAGTTCTGCTCTAATAACTCCCCCAGTCACACAGTACTTTTTATGAATCATATCAATTACCCTAAAAAAGATGGATGATGATTAAGAGCACATGGGCTCCAACCAGCACGTAGCACCAGCTGAAAACTCCACCCAGGCAGTGTGTCAAAAGATTCAGAAACCCTTGTTTCCTGTTTTATTTTGAAGATTAGTCTTCTTTGTCTTGTGTTTTACTTACTTTCTGCTCCCTGAATCACTGTCACCTTTTGTTGGTTACATCATCATGTCCCCTCCTGTGTCTCATCACCAGGGTTCCTCTGCTCAGGTTCTCGCTGTTTCTAAAGCTGGACATGAGCAGATTGAGTCCTTTTGGCCAAGCAGTCATTCCTGTTATAATTCTCTGAACTCTGTTGCCTGGAGTGGGTGTGTAGTTGATGCATTGTAGTGCAAATTCTTCATGATTGAGTCCGCATGGTCAAAAACAGACCCTTGCATTCACTGTGTGATGAGATTTACTTTTACATCACTCTGGCCTGGCTAGACCCTGGTGGACTTGCAGATGTGGTGACTGTAATTAAGGCTCCGTCTATTAGCTGGTGTTTTGCTCCCCTGGTCTCGCTGCCTATCCCTTTCTGGGCCTCGCTCATGTATCGTGCCATGTGCCTAACTCATCTTAGCTGCTGTGATACCTGAAAGGAGTTTCCATGTTGTACTGTAGCAGGTTATGGGAGTTGGATGGAGCCGGTCCCTTCTGGGTGTCTTTGGGGATCAGGACCGTCTGACCTTTGGTCAGCCATTCTGGGTGTCTTAGCCTCTAGCAGCTGGTTCATTTGTGCTGCCAGGCGCTCGTGGAGTGCAGTTATCTTCTTTAGCCAGTAGGCGTGTATCATATCAGGGCCTGATACTGTCCAGCTCTTCATATGTGAGACCCTTTCCTGGATGGTTACTGTTCAGGGAGGTTGCTGTGGTCTGCTCTTGGATTAAATCTTTAGCCCCAATTTGAAACCAGTTTGATGATTCACTGAGTGTGAACCTGTTCAATAATGTGCAGAAAATTAACATATTAATGATTCAGTTACATCTCTGCCTCTGACTACCAGTTAATGTGTCACATTGTAATGCCAAACAGTGTTAGATAGCATACATGTTTTAACCATAGTAACTTTAATTGTGTGAATGATCCATGAAGAACAAAGACAGTGTGACAGAGGTACAATTTTAAACAATAATTATATGTTCTGGTTAAGAGGAGAAACAACAGACATATAATTAAAAGGTTTCACTTGTTTCTGTTACTGTGGTCATCCTCATTATGAAATAATCATAGCCACGTATCATAGCCTAAGACTGCAGGCAGAGTACACTGCAAAGGTCACCACTGCATTGCAGGACAGACACAGAGAGACAGACAACCATTTATATTAACAGTCACTGAACCCCATTCATGTCTTTGGACTGTGGGGGAGGCCAGAGTACCTGGAAGGACCCACACAGACAGGTAGAACATGAAAACACAGCAACTTCTTGATGTGAGGTGATGGTGCTAACAACCAGTGCACCATGCCAACCTTATTACGTTTTTCAGTATTTTTTAATTTTATAGAAAATTTGTCTGAGAAACAATGACAATGTTCTTTAAAACTGCAGTTTGAGCGAAAAAAAAATTCAGTTTGCAAAAGTATGAATGAGATTAAAGCAGCAAATCGTCCCTCTGAAGAACTGTGAAAGAATGTTCTGATAAAAACTAGCAGGACTGGCAGAAATGCATTCCTGACCCATATGTGACCCATTCAAGCTCTTCTTTATCAGATTTCAGATATCTGCTGTCCATACCACACCAAATCTCCGCTTTCGGTGACTGTTTTCATTCTGTAACCTTCTCAGTCCATAACACCATCGTGGAGGAATTCTGTTTCTCTTGAAGTCCCAAAAAAGCATTTCCAATCCAACTTTATTTATAGAGCATCATAAATGGAGGGGCAAGTGTTGGATAATTTGGGGGCCATGGTAGCAAAAGTCAGTTGAAGTGTTGTCACAACCCAGCTCAACGAATGTGACAAAAAGAAGGAGACCACACATAGACGTAGGAGGTTGTTTTCATAAAGAAACCAAAAAGAGAGCTTCAATAATTGTCAGTATATCAGTTTGCATCCCATGTTTGAATGCAGGAAAGATATATGAGGGAGAATGTGCCAAAAACTTTGTCAGAGACATGAAGGCAACAAAAAAAAAAGAGCCTCCGGTAGGTTCAGACACGGCTGCTTTATGTTCATTTTAATTCTATTTTATTTATATAGTGCCAAATTACAACAAACAGTCGTGTTAATCTGTGTTATATTGTAAAGTAAAAACTTTACAGAGAAAACCCAACAGTCAAATGACCCCTTATGAGCAGCATTTGGTGACAGTGGGAAGGAAAAACTCCCTTTTAGGAGGAAGAAACCTCCAGCAGAACCAGGCTCAGTTTTAAGCCTAATCTTAAAAATAGAGGGTGTCTGTCTCCTGGATCCAAACTGGGAGCTGGTTCCACAGAAACTCTTATTGTGCCCCTTAGTTTGACCTGCTCAGGTGCTGCGTCTGAAACTGGGTCAGCTCCGCCCACTAGTTACCTGAAAGAGTTAAACACAACAAGAAAACAAGGCTGTCACAGTCTGGCTTTATACTGAGCCGTGGCAACAGCTTGATGCTCATCTTTTTGTTTCTGATCAGCTGGTATGAAGGAGATCTCATCATCTTGTTGCATGACCCTGGCTCTAACTGTCTGTAACATTTGACTCTAGAACATGTGCATATACAACGTTCATAATCAACTCAGTGACTGCTGCTCAGGTCCTGTGGCTGAAAACAAGCCCAAATCACCTAAATCTGAATTACATACTTTGTTTTATCAAGGATGAAGTGTTTTTAATTTTTGCTTAAAAAATGACCAGCCTGTGCGCCAGAGCTGCTCAGCGGTAGAGCAGGCAACCACACACAAAAGCTGGCAGCGCAGGTTTGAGTCCCGGCCTGTGCTCTGTGCTGCATGTCTGTCCTATCATAAATATACGGTCAATAAAGCTGCTGTGGCCAAAAATTAAAAAAAAAAAATGAACAGCCTCATTATACTGCAGATTTTAAATCAGCTGTAGATGACCGTAAAAGTTGCCCACTGCATGTCACATGGTCACACCTGAGATCACGTCCATGAAAGTCACAAATTGGACCAGACTCAAAGGCAACAACTGTGGAATCAAAGACCTGCTGGAGGGAAAGAGATGCACACACAGCTGTAACTTTGGTTGGACCTGATGCTCATTTCAGCCTGAAATCTTTGGTGCAGTCGTAAATTGTAATTTTACTACAAATTCAACAGTTACAGTAAAAAACCTGGACACTGATTTGTCCTGTGTGGTGACATCACTATCACAATATGGAGGTAACAACGTGCATGTTTCACATTCCTTCTGACAACGAACGCATGTTTCTGCATTCAGGTCAACAAAGTCTGGCTCATTATCAGCCTCTTAATCACCTGCACACAAACACACAGTTTTTAGTTTGGGCCAGAACACTGCACAATAATACACAACAACTATCTCACTGTAGTATAGTATATATGTAGTACATTCAGAATACCTTAATCCTCCTCTATACAACAACTGGTGTTTGTGCAATATTGTAGTGTTGGGTGCACTTTGTAACTTATTTAGTGAGGACAAGAGCACAATAATACAACCTCATTATAATAATAATTAATAATAATAAAGACAGATCGATCATTTTTAAGACTGAAGCATCAATTAATGGAAAGACTTCTGTGAGCAGTCCAGTAGGAATGAGATCTAATAATCATGTTGATGGTTTATTACAAAGGCCTTGACAGCAAAAAGGAAAAAACGATGCACAGTTACAGGAGAAATAACAAAGATGCAACAATGAGCTAAACAATACTGAGGCCTTAAATACACACACACACACACACACACACAAGGTAACCAGCTGGGGAGGACAAGGCACAGATGAACAAAATAACACTAATGACATGAAGGAAAACTAAACAGGACACAGAGGGAAGACGAGCACAAAGAGAAACTGAGTGAAGCACAATAACTAAAAGCAGAATTCAAAAAACTAACAACCTGAGAAGCTAAACATTAATAAAAACTAAGAAACACAACTAGAGATGTAACACAAACAGCTTACAAAAACACACACAACACTGTTTAATCAGCCCAGAACCATGAAAACTTTACTAAATCAAAATATAGAGCAACTGTGGTCCATACACATACAACTGTGTTCTCAAGATAGATTTTTATTATTAAAGAATCTAACTTATCAGAGACATCACATCTGTCTCATGGCACCTATTTCAGACTTTAAAGGATTGTTTTTCTATCTTTATATCTGCTCTGTTCTTGCATATGTAAAGATGGCTCTGTTAAAATATGACAACAATGAGTCCTGATATCACGTGTGTGATATAGAATGTGTGTGTGCTTCACATTCCTCCGTGAATGCGTGTTTCTGCATTCAGCGAAGTCTGGTTCGTTATCAGCTTCTCACTCACCTGTAGCCTGAAGTACTGCGAACTGAACTAACCTGCATGAAAGGTGCTACACAAAGATTAGTTACAGGTAAAACTCATGCACACTTTATTGTTATACTTTTGATTGATGTGTGAAAAGGAAGATTTTTATTATAATATCTGAGCTACCGCTGCATTCTTTTTATGTAGGTTTAGGATGTAGTTTGATTACGTTGTTTGGGACAATTTTCCCTGTAGATGAATAAAGTCAGAAAACTAGTCAATACCAGTTAAAAACAGGTACAGACTAGTTAGCCTACAAACCTAGGAGTCTGCTGATTATCTGTCTAATCTGTCCATTGCACATTTAAAGAAGCTAAAGTGCGTTTAGGCATCTTAAACATGACAACAATGGGTCCTGACATCACTGTCTGAAGATGGGAGTAATAACATTCACGCTTCATGTTTCCTCTTACAATTAATGCCTCTTTATGCCTTAAGGTACCTGCAGTTTGTCTCATTATCATCTCATCACCCAAAGTAACAAATAGTTTTATTGTTAATAATAAACAAGCTTGAATATGATTCAATTTTTTTTTAAATAGGTAAAATTTGAGATTGCACCATTTGGGTAAGTTAAGTTTGTTGTTTTATAAAACCCTACATTTTAAGTTTTATTATCTTTTCTGTCTAGTTTCTGTCCCTGTTTAGAGTTTGTCCGTCATGTAATTGTTTCTTTTGGTTGGTTCTGCCTCCCGTGTGTTCTCCATGTTCTGGGTTCCTGATTTACTTTAACAGTCTTGGTTTCTTTTGTCCGTGTTCAGTTTTAATTCTCGCCTCGTTTAGTTTCAGCTGTGTATCATCACCCTCCATTATCCACTTCCCTTGATTGTCCCGTGTGTGTTTAAGGCCTCAGTTTGTCTCAGTTCCTTGTTGTGTTAGATTATTGGTGCCCGTGTGTTTCCCCGCTTCAGAGTTTTGTTTTTCTCAGCCATTTGGACCTGTTGCCTCACCTCAATAAAGGTTTGTTTTCAGTCTAGATCTGGGTCTGTATTCCACATAAATCATGACACTGTGAATGTAACTCACAATAAGTAAATCACAATAAACAAGGGTGCAATAAATGGACTGAAAACTGCAGTAAGTATGCAGAGGTCAAATGCACCAAAGCCAAAGGATTTAAACCAGTTTTGGAAGAGGATGGAGGGTGTATGAAGATGACCGTTTGAGCAGATTCAGCACTATTTCTAATAATACAAATAAAACTGAATGGAAAATAAATTATTTTTAAAGCCAGACTTAACAGCCGTGTCTTGAAAAGCTCTAGATGTATGTTACATATATGAGAAAAGACAAATGCTTTTGAGTAATAAAACACCAGATTGAAGGACAAACACTGGGTGTTGTTGTGTGTGCAGTCAGGACTTTTGTTTGATTGTTGTTATTTCATATCTGTTTCTGTGTTTGTCAATTTTGGCATGTATATTTTTAACAACCGAGAGCTGGAAAGACTCCAGTGAAATAAAAAAACTTGTGCTTGAATGAATGTCATAATAACTATAATTGAAGAAGGAGATAAGCATTTGGAAAAGTTGAGCATTATTTATTGGAGTCTAGACGCTGGTGGTGGTGAAGATGAAGACGGAGCCTTACTGGATGATTTGGAGGAGGTGGGTTGCATGAATGAGTCTGCAAGCCACTAACTGGGCTTTTGACCTTTGGGGTGTTTTTTGTTGTTTGCTTGAACTTTTATATGATGAATGAATGTGTTTGCATGATCACAACAAAATATTTTAGGTCTCTTGAAAAATCATACATGAACACATACTCGGACACATGGGATGACTTAAATTATATACAGATATATACATAATAAGATAAATGGTAAAAGAAAAGGTGCTGAAGTCAGGACAAAGATGTGGCTCCTCATTTATACACTCAAACTTCCTCCTGCAGGCTCAGAAGTCACAACTGACCTTCTCACTCACTCACCAAGTAGTCCAGTTAGTGTCACAGTTTAGTGCCATAAGTGTCCGGACAAAACTACTTATAGAGCCATCATGGACGGAGGAGAATTGTGCAGAGAAGCAGAACCTTTGGGGTCACCCTCAGGTAAACAATTCCAGCAGCTCTGCACCTCTATGTGCAAAAAGATTACCTTATTGTAACCATAATTCAGTCATCTCTAATACCTGATATAATACCTTTTATGTATGAACAAGTGTGTAATGTTGTTTTTGAGAGTGGCTGTAGAGACAAAGACCAGACAATAATTTAAAAGCTTTTTATTAAATTAAAACAATCTTTATTCCGTGTATCATTTACCATGCAAACAAATGAATGTCATATAAATATAAATATAGCCAATGCTCTGAGCAATGTCTGTACAAGTATGCCTATGAAAAAAAATTCCCTCTGGATACAATTACAGTATTACAGCTGGTGTGGAAATACGTTTAAAATTGAACATTTAAATCATGAACTGTTTATTGACTGATTCTAAACCATTTCTGTCTGAAAGGATTTTATAATTATTAATAATACAGATCTCCTTGGATAAATTGGACAGTCTTGTGTATCTAAGTTCTGAAGAGCCACTGCAATTATAAATCTAAAGCGTTTGAGTGGAAGGACTGAGCAATGTGAGCTTAGTCGTCCTTTGCCAGGATGTTCTGAAACATGATGATTCTTTTTCTGAGCTCAGCCATGAAGTATATGCAGTTAACTGGGTCTTTTCTCTGCAGAACAATTTTCTGTGCATCCTCAAACATCTCATCAGTGTAGTTAGTTTCTCCGTTTGCTGCGACCATTGCATCAATCTTTTTGATCAGCTCAGCAGCCTGGATTCTGTTCTTCTTGTTTTTGTTGTCAAACACATGATACCTGTGCCCGCATCTGTACAGCAGTTCTTTCAGCTTCTTGTGGCCGGTTTTCACGTAGTGATCTATGCTTACGCCCTGCTTAGTCAGTTTGTCACCGTGAGTGAAGAGCACGATCATGTAGTTCGATGCCTTCGGTCCAAACAGCTTCTCCAGCGCTTCCACGCAGTTTTCTTCTTCTTTGGTAAACCTGCCGATCTGAAGGACCAGCAGGAAGACGTGCGGGCCGGGGGTGCTCATGTGGATGCATTTGGCGATCTCGTTCTTTATGATGTCTGCACTTTTAGACGTATCCAGAATGCCGGGAGTATCGACCACGTGGATCTCTCTTTTGCAGTGTTGAACTCGTTCTCTTGCACAGGTCTCCGTCACCGACTCTGAACTCACTTCAGACTGAAAAAACTCTCTTCCCACAATGGTGTTGCCAACCGCGCTCTTCCCAACACCAGTTTTCCCAATCATCACAATCCGCCTCGGAGGCCCTGCAGAAAGAAATATACAGTTAATACTAGTCTTTGAATTTACATATTTTCAGCTTCAATGAAAATGAAGCGAGTGGCACCAAAACGAACACCGGCTGCAGCTTAAAGAGGAGATCTGAACAACTTTACCATCAGGGATCGAATCGCTGTTGCCCATCTTTATTCTTGAGTGTTTGGAGAATGAAACAGAAGCTCAGCTCTGCTCTGTTTTAATGTAAAGCAGCTCCGTGGACTCCGCCCACTGGGTGGAGCTAACCTCTCAGCCTGCAGCATATAAAGAGGAGGCCTGTGATACGTTTCAAAGCTGATCTGGATTCTGGTGAAAGCCGCACGCTGCTATCATCAGCTGACAGGATGACTTTTTTCAAACCTCCACGTAAGAAACTCTTACTTACTTGGTACCATCTCATTCATAAATCTGCTACAGCTTTAATATTTCTGTGAAGACTGCAGACTGTGTTCAACATGCATGAACAGGCTTCTTAAAACACTTTAATCACAAAATCTGAAATTCATAATGTGGGGATTTTCTGTTCTTTGGGGTCAGGACTCCATATGCCATAATAAAGCTTTTGCTAGTTGTGATTTATTTTATATATATATATAGATATATAGATAGATTTGTGTTGCTGCCTGTTTATCAGTTGGTCTCAGCAGATAGCTGCTGCTTTGGTGGTTGCTTCTCGCAAAGATCTAGTTGAACCAGAGCTGCTAATCCTAAATGTCCTTTTATATTTCATGTGTTTCTTTTGTTTTTTCTAGAGGAGTTTGCATGTTTTCTCTGTGCCTGCATGGGTTCAGATATTTTAATTAGGTTAAGCAGTTAATCTAAATTGACCGTCAGGGTGGATGCTGTCTTAGTTTTTTTTTTTTACCTGCGTGCTGCCCTTGGTCAGCGATTACTGATCAATAACTGCTGACAGAATAACTGCAACAGAGTGGAGGCGATGCTGGATCCTCATTTTATGCCCATTTCTTTGAAAACATCCGTCTCGCTGCCATCTCAGAGGACTGCAGCATGAACAATCCTCTTTGAATTTTCTACAACAGGAATGAGATGCATCTGTAGTTATGGCACAATATTCTGTTGCCACACACACACATGCAGAGACTGACTTACAAGGTGAAGCAGCACGAGCTACATGATCACAGCTGCTAAACACAGTTCAGACCAGTGTGGACAAAATCTTTCTGAGATACATTTTTGTCATGTATTTGATCATATAGCTGAAACAGAACAGGAGAATAGGAGACGAGCTGGAAGGTATCAGGTCTGCTGGAAAGTAAAAGTAAAAATTTATACGACGACTCAAGAATCATTCTGAAAAACATTATTTTCTTCTTTTTTTTTTTTGGTTCCACAGAAAATCCCGGCAAATTAACCATCGCTTTGTTTGGAGAGAGTCTTGATTTAATGGCAAACATTGAAAGTAAAATCCTCCAAGGTCACAGTATTTTTGTAAAAAACTCAGATTACTTTGAATTGAGAGAGGATGCCTCGTTCAGGATCATCAGTGCTCCTAATTTCTTTGATGAAAAATGTCGGCATCCAGACCAGAAGATTATTGACTTCATGGCACTTTCGGACCCCGGGCCCCATCGGTTCATGCTGGCAATAGATTCAGAAAACACACCTGAAGGCAAAATTATGAATCAATGGAAGGAACTTAAAAAGATTTTTGGAAAGAATGTCACAAAAACTGTAGTTATAATTTCTGAAAACCAAACTTCATTCAAGGGTGCGAAGGATATGCAAAATATCCAGACAACAACCGTGCGTAACGATCTTGTGTCTGAACTGAGGGAGTGGTCTTTAAAGCATCAGCCATTCCAGTTTGACTACAAAAACTACAGCCACGACACGGTGAGAAGAAGGAAAGACGCGTTGGAAAGCACAAGGTAAAAACGGATTCTTTCACTATATTCAGTATACAAGTCCAGCTGTAATAATCACTAGCTCATCTTCCTCTGCAGCTTTCCTGTGGGAAGTGGAAGCCATATTTAGATCATTAACAGTTGAAACTGAACTCTAACAAACTGACTGCTAGAATTTTAGATTTTTTTCTTCCCTTTATTCCTTTATATGACACTGGGTTACAGAGAGGTGTTTTTGACCTATGTGATGTCATGCATTTGCATTTAGGCAAGGATATCCAGAGTAAAAGTGCAGTGAGGGTAAAAGTACTTAGAATCAAGTACTTCAATGTTTTCTATTGAAGCCCCAGCAGAGTTTTTTTATTCATGTACCGGCTGTGATCAGCAGGCTGAGGTTTACTGCTTTTTGTGGCTTTAGCCCAGGGGTGGCCAACTCCAGGCCTCGAGGGCCGGTGTCCTGCAGGTTTTAGATGTGTTCTTCATCCAACATGCCTGAATCAAATATAGAAGTCATTAGCAGGACTCTGGAGAACTTGACTGCAAACAGAGGAGGTGATTCAGACATTTGATTCAGGTGTGTTGGATCAGGGACACATCTAAAACCTGCAGGTCACTGGACCATGGGGCCTGGAGTTGGCCACCCCTTCTTTAGCTAATTGCAAGCTACAATATGTGAGCACGTTACACAACAACTGTGGCTGCTAGCCTCCGTGTAAAGGTGGGATTTGGCTAATTTAAATCGCCATCATCAGCTTGTCAGTCACATGTTGTTAGCAGATGATCCTGTTGTTGGAAACCAAGATTACCAAAAAACAGACTTGAGTTTTTATTCAGCATGACTCCAAACTAGTGACAGGAAGCTCTTTTCTCCTTGACTTCTATAGGACCAGAGGCCTTTATGCAAACCCCGGAAGTCGCCACCTGGTGGCCTTCAGGTAGAATGCAGTATTAAGAGAGTTGGCTCCATTTTTCATTGGCTTCATGTTTCTCATCATGAAGCTACATCAGTCTTCCAGAAGTACATCAGTGGTCACAGGGACATAACTGTCTAGATTCACCAAAAATTTAATCAATAAATAAATTTTGTATTTAGTTCACTAAATTTGTAGTTCAACAAAAAGTTTAATAAATTTTCCACCATCTGTGCTGTTGCAGACTCTTTGAGCACCGTATCTCCTCCTAACCTAGCAGTGACCATGGATCTATCTGCCCATTATAACCCTAAAATAATGTGGAATTATCATTAAATCTTTTTAGTAAAACACAATTCTGTTATGATCAACAGAAATTAGGACATTTAATAAATACAGACAATACCATGATGTGAAAAAGATGTGAAAAGACTTGAAAGTATACCTTCTTTCAACTCTGAGGTTTTTTCCTACTGGATCAGGATTTAAAAAATATTATATTTACCTAAAATTTGTTAAATATGACCTCAAATGAAAAACAACACTGTCACTTATTTACTTAACAATTAAGCAAAAACACAAAATGTCCTGATGTTGAAATCTTGAAAGGCAATGCATTTTATTTTCACATGGCACAATCAAAGTTTACCTTTTACAGTTAGATTATAAAACAAGACTTTCATCTAATTCTATTTCTATTTTGTTGAAAAATGCTTCTGTGTAATATAAATCTATACAGATAGAAAAGTATGTGTGTGCACACCCAAAGTGATTGCAGTTCTCATTTCAGAAATGAATTGAATCCTCAGAGTGACCCTCCGACCAGAGGTAAGTCTATATGTTAAGAGGCTATCATGTTTATTACTATTTGTTAAATATTAAAATTGTAATATAATAACATCTATATATTTACTATTTAATTAATTTTGTTTGTTCTAGAGGACTTTGCATGTATTCCCTGTGCCTGCATGGGTTCAGATATTCTATATAGCAAAAATATTTAATGAATATTATAGAATAAAATTATGCTTCAATTCAATCCATCGATCCATCCATCTGGCCAAAGGAGAGAAGCTCAGACCTCCCTCTCCCCCAGCCACCTCCTCCAGCTCCTCCGGGTGAACCCAGGTCTGCCCCGGGGTCTCCTCCTGGTAGGACATGCCGGGAACACAATACAGAATTCAGGAGGGGCTATTCAGGAGTAGAACCGACGCTCCTCCACATCGAAAGGAGCCAGTTGAGGTGGTTTGGGCATCTCATTAGGATGTTTCCTGGATCCCTCTTGGGTGAGGTGTTCTGGGTATGTTCTGGGCAGGCCCCGGGGTAGACCCAGGACATGCTGGAGAACCTATATCTCTCGGCTTGCCTGGGAATGCCTTGGGGTCCCCCCAGATGAAGCCAGTGAAGTTGGCTGGGGAGAGGGAAGTCTGGGCTTCTCTGCTTAGGCTGCTGCTCCCATGACCCGGCCCCGGATAAGCGGAGGAGGGAGGGATGGATGGAATTGAATCCATTCTGTTATGTTGATTAATGTTGAATATCATTGAGAGAACTGAGGATCTGGGTTTGTTCTTTGCTGGCACACTCATTCTGTGTTGCATCTCCTGAATCTGTAGCTGCTAGCTTTCCTTCCTACTCTAATCAGCTCTTTGGGACATTAGTGTCCCTGTTCACTCTGGTCCAATGTGCTCTTTGTACTTTTTACATTTCATCATTAGCGTTTCGGACAAACTGCTTCTAAATCACAATATCAAGGAAAACCGTTTCCTGCTACAGAATCTTCCTGCACCTGCACCAAATTCACCATGAACTGACATTATTAGCTTTATTAGATATGACACAATAAATGCATCCAATTTTAAAGAAAATATGGTGTTCATTAATTCATTACTAATAAAAATATGGAGGTAAAGCAATGATAATATCTAACATTGAAAGTGTACAGGATTCCTGATGCCACACAGACAGTTGGGAACATAACTAAAATATTTATTCTAACTACATCCTCCAGGCAGCAGTGCCAACGGTTCATCAGAAACTGTGTTTAACATTGTTCTGCTGGGGAAAAGCGGGACTGGGAAGAGTGCATCTGGAAACACCATCCTGGCTGCAGGGAACTCCTACCCTACCGTCCTTTCAACACTAGCTGCTGGTTCAAGCCCAGAATTTCAATCCCGTCCAAGCTCCACACCCGTCACCACCAAGTGTGAGGTCAGAATGATGAAGCTCGGGATGCAGGTCAGAGTGGTCGACACCCCAGACTTCTTTTGTGAAGAACAGGTAGAGGAGGCACAGTTAGAGGAGTGTAAGAAGTACTGTCAGGAAGAGGATTGTGTGGTGTTGCTTGTGATCCAGCTGGGCAGGTTCACAGACGGGGAGAGGGGAATATTAGAGAAGCTGGAGGAGAATCTTGGCTGGAGCATCAGGGAGAAAACGATCGTCCTGTTCACACACGGAGAAGATTTGAACGTGGAAGTGGAGAGGTTCATCGGTGAGCGGAGTCACCTCAAGCACATCGTGGAAGCTTGTGACGGTCGTTACCATGTGTTCAAGAACACCTCCAAGGACACCAAGCAAGTCATGGCACTCACGGAGAAATTTGCAGAAATGTGTCCAAACTTCACACGAAAAAAATCATCTTCACAGTGTTGTTTGTGTTAGATTTAGAACCAGGTACCAATCTGTGCATGGTGACTCTGATTATCTATTTACCATGTTAATATATTCTTTCCAACTGTTGAGAAATTTTAAGGAATATGAAAAATTTACCAGTCAGATGAAGACATGCTGACGAACTTGTTTCTAGTGTGGAGAAACTCCAAAAATGTCTGTTATCCAAACAGAGCTGGGAAGCACGGGCATAAAACTTTCACTCTTAGGGTTTTTATTTGAATCTGTCTTCCTAATTTATTGTAAAATAGAAAATGTAATATGTTGAAGAAAGCTTGTTATAAAGCATGACATGAGTCAGATCCAGGCACAAAGTCGAGTTAAATCGTTTTTTATTTCTGTGTATACAAAGGAAAATTAATGAAAGGGATAAATTCAGCAAATAAACTTGTTTTTGTATCACTCACTTCTTTTATTTTATCTTTTCATTATTTGCATTTTATCGCATGAACCACTTTCTACTCCGTTTGCATCCATTTGAACTGATTTGCACTTAAAATTAAATTCATAAAGACTGAGCTGTGGTTACAAAGGTGATGAGAAGCACCAGCTCAGTGAACACAAGAAGCTATGAAGATACAATCTTTAGTCTTTGGCAGCAGCAGTTACAGTTAATCCATAAATCATTTAAAAACCCCACAGCATTAATGTTCATTTCCTGAGAAGCCTTCACTATGTTGAAGCAATACATTTTACTCAAATCTTGAGTTTAAATATCAGAACACAGCAGAGAGCTCAGAGTATTTCCATGTTGAGCCAGAAACATGCAGGAATGTCTCAACCAGTGTTCATGGTTCCTGTTGGGATCACACAGCAGATCCCGGCCTCATCGAGGCAGCATGAGAAGCAGAGTCCACAGTACCACATGAACCGAGGGACAGCAAACAGACCCAAAGCTCAGAAGGGACAACAAGGACTCCCCTCCACAATCCCAGCCCACCCCAGCACAGATATAGTGAGTCCTGTAGAGCTCTGTGTAAACGTAGCCTTTACAACTCTGGCTCGGCTGGTGCCGTGCATTAAAAGAAGCCAGACAGGTGAAGCCCAGTTCCACCTGGTAGGAGATCAGGGAGGCAACAACCCTCTAACCTCACCCAACCCTGCCCATCACAACCCCACCCCACAGAAGGTGTCAGGTAGAAACATCAGTTTTCTAAAGCATCACAGGATAAGATAGAGAAAGATAAGATAATAGTTTGTCACATGCACAGTTATACACAGTACAATATGCAGTGAAGTGTTTTTTGTACCTGCAGCCGATAATAAGTAGTGAAGAGGGGAAAAAACAAACAAATATAAATAAGAAGAATAAAAATAGTTTATTCACACTATACACATTATACATTCTATACATTGATAATATAATAATTTACACTGTGCAATAATAGTCCAGTTCAGGGCTCAGAGTTGAGCAGATGGATGCTTGTGGATAAAAACTCTTCTTCAGCCTTTCAGTTTTGGTCCTCAGGCAGCGGGAACGCCGGCCTGATGGGAGTAGGGAGTAGGGAGCAGAGAGAGTGTCCAGGGTTTCTGGGCTGTTTTAGGATCTTCAGAGCCTTTAACCTGCACTGCTTGGTGTAAATGTCCTGCAGGTTGGAGAGGGCGGTTCTGATGGTCCGTTCAGCTGAAGGAACCACCCTTTTTACGGCCATGAAGTCCTGCTTAGTGCAGATTCCCGTCCAGGTGGTGATGCTCCCACCATGATGCTCTCGATGGTGCAGGTGTAAAAGTTCCTGAGCACCTTGAGTGGGAGCTCGAAGTCTCTCAGCCGCCTGAGGAGGTAGAGACGCTGTTTTTCTTCACAGTGATGTTAATGTAATGAGTCCAGGACAGGTCACTGAGATGGTCACTCCCAGGTATTTGAAAGTGTCCACTCTTTCCACCTCAGCACCACTGATGAGAAGTGGATGGTAGTCCCTCTGCTGCTTCCTGCTGAAGTCCACAATCAGTTCCTTTGTTTTGCTGAC
>VUQJ01039504.1:0-13377 GCA_015108635.1 Andinoacara biseriatus | reverse complement strand
TAGTAACAGAACTTCTCTTTATTTTGTAACGAATACACACAGAGCCACAGGCGCGAATAACGTAGGTGAGTGTCTATGGAGGCTGGCTCTGCGGGGAGTGAGGATGAGAGTGGTCTTACTGCAGAGAGGTCCGGGGAGGGCAGGCTGGAGGCTGGGAAGCAGGAGCCTGACGACAAGAGAGAAGAAAGTGATTTAAACACGTCCACAGAACAAGTACACCGAATTCCAAAAAAATCCGTCTCGGAGGGCTGGAGGCACATTACCACTTAGTGGTGCTAACACTCTGGCGGAGACTGGAGGTTAGTGCTGGTCCTTATGTGCCACTGGAATCCCTGATAGGAACCAGGTGTGTGGGTCGCTCCACTTCCAACCTCCAGCTCCGCCCTCCGGGAGGAGGAGGCCCAGCCGCCCAACCTGCAGAGAAAAAAACAAGAGAAACAAAAAAACACCACACCCACGCCACCATAACAGGAACCCTGACAATGAGAATAGAGGCATAGTCAGATTTTTCCTGTACGTCTTCTTAATTATAGGAACTGATTAAAGAAAGTGGATCCAAGATGTGATATTTTATAGCTGAACTTTAAAGTCCCTTTATTTACTAGGTAACAGGGACTGAAAAAACATGATATGTAAAAAGTAAGCTTGGGCATTCCATATGATAGAAGATACAGTAGATATAGAAACACAGAATGCCTCTCCTGACTCACCTGAAATAATCTGTCACTTACAAAGCTGTAGTGAGAGCATCTCGGTAAACCCATATCTCTCTCTATACACTATAGCATATATCTCTCTATCCCAATTTCTATCATTCTTTACTTCTCAAAAAACTTAAACACTTTGAAAGCACATCAGTTCTCAAAGGGGGAAAACTCATGCAGATATCTATACTGAAACGGACCTGGTCATGTGTTAGGAATGGCCAGATGCCCCATGATGGAAATAAAATTTATCAACCTACAGCAGGGTGAATACAAAGACACCCAAAATCCAAAATCCAAAATAGTACTCAGTAGCTTGCTCCTAATGAGAAAGTGGATGGCGTCATGGGGGAACTCCTCCCAGATCTGGACCAGAGCATCACTGAGCTCCTGGACAGGCTGCAGGTGCAACCTTGTGGTGTCAGATGGACCCAAACATAACTGATTAAAAATATTCTGCTCTATCTACTTAAAAAATTAGGGCAACTATTTGCATAATTTATTTATGTTGATCAAGCAAGACTGTTCTTTGTTTAAAGTATGTATTTATTTCTTTACATTAAAAATAAAATCCAAGTAAGGTGAACTTTATTTTCTCAAGTAGATTAAGCAAAACTAAAGTTTGTGGCCTGTTATCAGCCTCAATAACAACGTGTAACTCTTTGAAGCATTTCTTGGCAGTTGCATTTTCTTCAGGAAATGCATTTTTTCTAGTTTTCTTTGAACTGTCACATTGTAAACTCTTTTTCTTTTCTTTTCTTAAACTCTTTTACTTTTTCATACTTTTACACCTGTGTGAAATGGCTACGAATTATATCGTCCTTCTGACTCCACCAGTGACCAATATAATTTGATACAATTCAATATGCAGATATTTAGAAAAGGTCTCTGCCAACCTTTAGTTGGAGATCTCTTGGTCACTGATTGGACTGGAAGTATAGGCACTGTCACATGGAACATTCCAAAGGTTATAATATATATAAATATATTGTCATTTTTTTTAAAATGACCTCCTTCAACACCTAAACACATTTCACCTTCCCCTACAGTCAAGCGGCTTAAGCGAAATGTCAAAAAAGTAATTTAAAGGGCCAAATTGTATGTTATTTTTGACATAATTCATGGACCGGAAGTAGGGGGTGGGGCCGGAAGCGCCCCGCGGGCTGGGAGTTTGGGCACCCGTAGTCTATACCGAATGAAACGCAGTAAAGATAACAAGATTATTTTTTGTTGTGTGGTTGAACTTAAAAAGATTGGCTCTTAGTACTTAAACAATTTATTTTCTGAAAAAAAAAATTACAATGTCTTGTCTCTTGAACAAATATTTTTGACCTCAATACTATGTATATTTGTGTAAAGATACTAACTTTTACTAATTTTTATTGTTGATTTGACAGATTCAGTTATGTTAAATTTACTTCACCACAGATTCATTTTTCTCAGTGTATACACAAAAAACTACAATACCTGTAAAATACCTGTGTATTCTGACACCTTTCTATTAGAACAAGAATTAGCTTTTTCTTCCTTGGACCACTTTTGATAGATACTGACCACTGCAGACCAGGAACACCCCACAAAAGCTACATTTTTGGAGATGCTCTGACCCAGTCATTAAGCCATCACAGTTTGGCCCTTGTCAAATTTGCTCAAATCCTGACGCTTGCCCATTTTTCCTGCTTCTAACACATCAACTTTGAGGACAAAATGTTCATTTGCTCCCTAATACTGTATATCCCACCCACTAACAGGTGCCATGATGAAGAGATGATTGGTGTATGTTCGAGTTGCTTCCTGGTTTCATTTAAATCTTTAGTTATCTCATGGTCCTGGTTTTTTTTTTAACCCAGTATTTTTTAGTTGTGGACATATTTTTATTTATTATTCTCTGCGGAGCTTTTCCTGTATTATTTCTGAGCTTTATTGCTTTTGCAGGTTGGGTTTTGTTATTTATGGTAATATGTGAATTTAGAGTTCAATTGGTTTATTTTCCCTGTTTCAGGTCTGCTGTGTTCTCTGCATCTTACAGTCAAGTCTCAGTTTCCGTGTCAGGCGTTCCCTTATTTTGTTACATCCTGTTTTATTTTGGTAGTCTTTTGTCACTCGTGCTTGATGTTTAATTTTACTTTCTTTATCTTGTTTCCTTTGATTTGTTGCACCAATTTGTTTGATCACCTTGTGTCAACTTGTGTGTATTTATTGCCACCCTTGCCTTTTGTCATGGTGTCTGTCATCTTTTACTGTGTTCCTAAAATCATCTCCAGCGTGGCCTCTGTGTGTATCCATGAACTTTGCTTTAAATAAAAGTTTGCCTTTTGTTGAATGATTCTGTTCTCCAAGTCTGCATTACGGATCGACGTTTTTCCACTTAACACATGATAGAGGTGTGTAATCTTTGGGTCTACAGGCAGCACTGCATTAAAAACAGGAATGATTCTGTCATGGAAATCACTGCATGGGTTCAGGAACACTTCCAGAAATCACCATCTGTGAGCGCAGTTCACTGGGCCATCCACAAATGCACACTGGTGTTCAGAGAAGAAGCCGCACTTTAACGTGATCCAGCTAGAAACTGTCAAAAAAATTGTACATTATCTCACTTTTAACATTTCATATGTTTTCTATTTCCTGTTGTGAATAATTTATAAGCTTACGAGACTTGCCAATCGTTGCACTCTGTTTTAATTTAGGTGTTAGTGTCCCAACATTTAAAATTAAACATAAAGTTAAAAATAATTGGGGGGAAATCCCCTTTATTGGCAAGATTGCACATTGATACGAGTATATCAGTTACAGCAGAGCCTGACTATATCCGCTTTCACTGTTATTCTAAATCATGACAGCAGGGGGCAGCAGAGTAACGCTTTTAGTCTGCAAGTCTGCAAAGGGAAAGTGGAAAGCGACACTTTCCAGTACTTGTGGATAATGACTGTGAAGATGTTTTTATGCTGTAAAGTATTTCATATTTATTCAGTGCAGCCATAAAATCAAAATAAAAATAGAATGTAGTGTAATATCTTATATTACACAGCCTGAAATCACAATATTTTTTTGAAAAACAGCAAACTAACTAATGCTTATCATCATCAAATATATTTTCAAACTTCTTTTATCTTGTTGTACCAAATAAGTGAATGCAGCACAAGAAGATGCATTTTAAGGTTTATGAAAATACTAACTTAAGTCATCAAAACCAAACATGTCTGCTGGATGGGTCTTTATGCATGGATTAACTGTAGCTGTAACCCCTCAGAAAGCTCATTAAAACATGTGATTGCTTGAAATTTAATCAGTTTAGTTTACAGTCAGTTTCAATGCTCTTTGACTTGGTGAGAAGTTTGGTAAGCGGCATCCAGTGTTTGGACCTAGTGACCCCACAGTTTCTTCATTCCAACACGTCCCATTTCAAATAACTTTGAAGGCAAAGACAAAAAGAGGAAAATGTATCCCTGGGGTCTTTGGAATTCATGTGAGAAACCACAAAAACAACACTTCATCAGGGGGACCATTCAGAGTGGTGATCAGCAATATATGGGGAAATTCAAATGAGAGCCATTGTGTGGAGGGAAAGCCAAAGAGATTTGTCTCGTCCCTGGCCCCCTACTCCTTCTTTTTCTTTCTTCTAACCATCTTCTCACGACTGACTTTGATGTAGGCACGATGACTGAAAAACAAAGCAATTCAATTCCACTGGAGAATTGGTTAGTCAGATGGCTGGGTGGGAAGGAGAAGGGGAAGCAAACAGGGGAATGTAGTTTCAGAAAAGACACACAAGAAAATCACATTTTAGCCAGTGTATCAATCTGCTGAGGAACGGGAGGGAGGAGATACGGAGCAGGGCAAAGTGAGCTGGGTGTGAGAAAAGGAACTCCAGTTGATCTCTCTTTAGAAAAGCCCCCCCACCCACATACACACACTCTCCTGCTGGGTTGTGCTCAGCTCTCCTCCTGCTACAATGGTGGTGGACCCCACCCACACACACACACACACACACACACACACACACAGCTGCCCTCCATGTGCTGGAGCTACGCTGACAGCCTGGACCCCAGACCCCGGCATATGGAGGCCAGACCAAGCGGCCTGCTCTCCAATGTGCTCCACAGCTGGGTCTCTGCTGGAGTGGGCAGCAGAGCCTCATGAGACCACGTGCTTCATATTGAAGTTTAACCCACCGAGTTAAACTTTCTGATGAATGTGGACAGACTGATAAGTGGCAGACAAATAAGGTCAGTTCACCCAACGGTATTAGCAAATAACTAAATAAATATATTGTTTTATTATGTGACATCAGGGCATGCATTTATTTTTGAATCTGTCTGTTACTGAAGGTTTTTCTTACAGCCGCAACAATGATTGCTCTGTTGGACTCATGTCTCCTGGCAGGTGAGTATAACAAACAACCACTTTGTCCAAAAAATGTGAAAACAAGGCAGATAAATTAATTGTATGATTGACATAATTTGGTTCTTTTGACATATCAAAGTGCGAAAGGCGTATCAGAGGCGAAGGTTATTTAAAAGAGCAGCAACATCATTTGATCCCAACAAGCTTGAAGAAGTGGTCATTAGTTGTAGTTTCATTTTAAAAATTGAAGCTCCAGATGTTTCTAGGGACACCAGTTGTGTTCTCAAGGGAAATATTTGAAATCAGATCCATCCGCTGAAGCCCACCCCAGCTGTCATAGGACGAGAGGCAGGCTGTCAGTCTATCGCAGGGAAAACACAGAAAGAGACGGGCAACTCTTTATTACACTCACTTTCATACCTGTGGCCGAATTAGCATTGCCAATTAACCCAAGGCATCTTTAGATTGGGGGGGGGGGCTTTTGAAGGACCTTCTTGCTGTGAGGCAGCAGTGCTGACCACCACAACATTGTGCTGCCCTTCTTTTAAAGTCTTTTTGGGCAATTATTTATAAGCAAAATTAGAATATAATGACAAGTTAAATATACTGATTCAGTTCCACACTAGCTCTACAATGTGGTGACCATTACAATGACACAGTATTTGGCATTTTGCCTTTAACAGTTGCCAGTATAGTGTGTTTTATTTGGCTGAAGCGATCAAGTAGGCCTTCGTGTTGAACGTGTAACCTGTTTGATGGCTTCATGGTGCGTTCAAGAGGTCAAATATGAGGTCAGATATTCAGCTCATAATCGCCTGAAGTGGAAAATGGCTTTCATATCACCGTCACTGACATAAAAAAAACCCTGAGAGGCTACAGGACGGACTCATAAACCCGAGCAACAGTAACATCCTCATTTACACTTTCACACGTTTACAAATCATCTAAGCCCCATGAATCAAACTATGAACAAAGTACACTTGTCAGTGAGAGTTGCTGGCCTGTCCTCAACCCCTCAATTCTGACACGAACTAATGTTGACTCATGGCAGAACATGTGGTCATTCTGATGCTAATGGCAGCTTTAACCACCTACTTAACCACATAGGCCTCACTCTATACAGCTCCACTCAACCTGATCCCTGTGTGTGTGTGTGTGTGTGTGCAAGAGAGAGAGGGAGAGAGAAAGGAAAAGAGATTAGATGAATATGCAGGAGAAGCTAACTTTTGCTGGGTTGCAGTACAGTGATGTGGTGTTTTATACAATTATGACTGATTTTAATGCCAGCTAAAGATGCCTTATTAGATATTTTCCACCTTCAAGCTTTGCTTTTGTTGCACACCGGTTTGTGGGTAAGTCTGCGAGTTGTTACCTGTCTGGGTGGTTTTTGCTGTCAGGCTTGTGTTACTGGAGACAAGGGTCACCAGTGAGCACCATGACCCTTTAATACCAGAGGGATGCTTGCTGCTCGGCCTGGCGTGCCACAACACAGTGCTGGAGCGAGAACAGGTGGTCATTAAAACTGCTGTAATCCCCTCCATGAATATCTCATGGGCAGGGGGACAGAGGGAGAGAGCAAAAGAGAGAGAGATGGGGAGAGAAAGACAAAGGGAAAGGGACAGACGTGATAACAGGGACAGGGAGAAAGAGTTAAGGATGGGGAGCGTTTGATGCTTGGACCGTGGGGCTCTTCAGCACAGTCTGCGGGCCGTGCTTCAGAGCGGATGTGTTAACAGTTTCAGGCTCAATGGAGGGAGAAATCCCCACAAAGGGAGGTGTACAAATATTGTGGGAAATCCGTCCGCTCTTTAATATTTCATGAAGGCCCACAATCTATTCATGGGACTCCATTCCTTTGGAGGGGCCCACATTCAGGCTCACTCCGCAGTCTCAATGGGCAGCCCTTAATTGAGTGCCCGCTCATTCTTCGTCTCCCTGGCAGATTGTTCCCCGTGAAAGCCCCTGCCTCTTCATCCTCCTCTTCTTCTCCCTAAGAGTGGCCAAAGAAAAGGGGGCATGCCTTGCTGGTGGTGTATATTGGAGGGTGAAATAAGTAAAGCGGGGTGAGTGTGGATCAAATATGATAATAGGGCAAGAGGGGATGGTAGTGCACAGGGAGGTGGGGGCAGGGGGCTAATCCTCAGGGTGGGTGACAGAGGGGAGGGGGTTGCATTCCCCTAGATGGCAGGAAAGTGTATTGCAGTAGCATGTCCACGTGTGTGTCCACAGCATAGTTTTCTAATGTCCAGTGGAGTCAAACTGGACATTAAATGGTCTTTAACATGCCAGCTCCCTATTACAAAGTCAGCATGATATCCGACTGTACCAGGTTATGCAGAAGAGGAGGTAATAGTTTGGGGAATTCAGAACAAGCAAATTTTCTGTTGCTTTCTGCAAACCTCACACTAAGGCAACTCCCGGACATCAAATTTCCAGTAGAGACAACGTGTCAGAAGCAGAGAATCTCCTGTTGTGTTCTGCACATAAGAAAGGGCGTCTGAGGACAGTGTCTCGACCCGATTCTTCCAACGCTGTCTAGAGTTCATGTGTGAAACCAACTCCCATTGGGATTATTTGGTGGGACAAAATATGGAGGTGTATGTATGTGCGAGAGTGTTTGAGAAATAATGAATCCAAAGCACAAAAGCAGAATGTGAAGAAATTAGACAGTGTTTCTGTCTCGTCATGAGAAGAAATCCATTAAATTTATAGAAAACTCCAATTCCAAAAACATTTGGATACTGTATAAAATGTAAATAAAAACAAAATGCAATGACTTGCAAATCTCATAAACCCATATTTTATTCACAACAGAATGTAGAAAATATATGAAATGTGTAAACTGAGGCATTTTTCTATTTCATGAAAAATATTAGCTCGTTCTGAATTTGGTGGCAGCAAAACATCTCCAAAAAAGTTGGGACAGGGCAGCAGAAGGCTGGAAAAGCAAGCGCCACTTAAAAAAAAACAGCTGCAGGACCATTTTCCAGATAATTACATTAATTAGGAATTAGGATTGAATATGAAAGAGCATCTCAGAGAGGAAGAATTTCTGTTGAGTAAATTTATGGGACCAGTCTGCAAAAAAATTGCATCTACAAATTGTGGAACAATTTCAGAATAATGCTGCATGAGATGAAATTGTGAAAATCTCATCATCTACAGTACATAATATTGTCAACAGATTCTGAGAATCTGGAGAAATCTCTGCATTAAGGTTAAGGTGCTGGATGTGATCTTTGGGCCCGTCATGCAGCAGTGCATTGAAATCACTGCGTGAGCTCAGGAACACTTTCAGTAATCATTGTTTATGAACACAGTTCACCGTTCCATCCTCAAAAACAGGTTAAAGCTCTGTCATGCAAAGAAGAAGCCACATGTGAGGATGATCCAGAAATGCTGCTGTCTTCTCCGGACCAAAGCTCATTTGAAATGGACTGAGGTGAAGGGGAAAACTGTTCTGTGAGCAGACTGCATTTTCTTAGATTTGACTAAAAGCAGCTTCTTTGTACGACCAGAACTTTTTCACTGCACTGTAGCCAGCCCAGATGTTTCCTGGATATTGACCACCGCGGGTGGGCGCAGATTTGTGCTCATTTCCAAGGAGAGATTTCCACTAGCCAGCAGTTGTCCTGTGTCCTGTATTCTACAAGCGCCGAGACATAGAAGCTTCCCGTCATGTATGATGAGTTCATGTGTAAGAAAGGCTTAATTAATTCATTTTATACATTAATTTTATACAACAAAATCCTTTTTTTAAGCTGTGAAATCAGTTTAACATCTTGTGAAAGAGCTTTTCAGGGAAAAGTGGGCATCTGGAAGGATCATTATGGGAAACGTATTATCCATATTTAAAATTTTATTTTAAGTGTTATATACGATAAAAGCAAGTTTAAACTGTCCATTGCAAGTTTGATTTGGACCATTCTTTATTGTGACTAATATTAAAAAAGTACATACTAAACTAGGACTTGGAGTACCGCTTTGTGCACTGTTGTGAGTCTTCGAGAATTCAGTGCTGGCAAATACACTGACCCCCAAGCAGTGAAGCTTTCAGCATTTAACGTCATTCAGTTTGACATCTCATCATTCCAAATGTCTTGGCACTACCTTCAGTAGCGATAACAATGAAAGCAAGTTCACCCAAAAGTTTTCTACCCGTCACTGCCAGAACACTTGACTTATTGCATTTGAGCCTCAAGTTTCAGATGTGAGGGGTCAAAAAGGCACAAAAGAAAAAAAAATGGATGGGAAAGAGAGCGATTTAGGTGGAGCTGAGGGAGCTGATCTTGTTCAGACTATATGGATGAAGACTTTGCAGATGAATGTTAAGACTCTGTAATAAAAGTACACCTCATGCCTGCACTGAGCACTTCATCCGGCCTAAGGCTGCCTCAGTATAGTGGCTGAAGGTGGACAGCCAGCTGGGAGCCTGACCTGGGGGGCTCGGCCATAGGCAGGGCTCCTGTGGGCTTCCAGCTGCAGCTTGGACTCCTGATCCCTGATTATAGGTCATCCCGCTCCTTCTAAGGGCCTGTAAGACCCTGGGAGCCAGGCTCACTCCCAGTGACTCCCCGTCACTGCTCCGATGTGTGTCCAACAGGCTTATGCTGGCTCATGAAGGATGGAGAAGACCTGCAGAGAGGAGTCTCAGAGAGGGGAAAATCCTCTACATCTATACAACACAAACCCACATTCACACACACGGAAAGCACAAGCAAGGACCTACACACACTCAAACACTGGATGCATAATTTATCCTTGCGGTACCACGCCTGGTATCCAGTCCAACCCCCCACCCCCCTGTGAGTGTGGCAAAGCCATACTAAGTGGATTCTGCAGAGGAAGAGATTTAAAGCTTTCATAGCACTCAGTGTGTTCCACGGGGGCGCATCTCGGGCCTTTGATGGATTGTTCTCAGGTTCATTTCTGGATTTTTAAAAAAAGATTTTGCAGCAGTGGTGCTGCGAGGGCATACGTGACTTTGTATGAACACAGATTCAGGTCTGCTTTATGATCAATGTTCTGTATTTAATGGAACTAGTAAAGGGTACAGTCACAGGGTTCAGTTTTTAAGCGTGCTTCTCCTTCTCTGTGCACCTCAGTCCATACTCCACTGTATTCAATCCATATTTATCTGACTAATAGCCTTTAACTGTGATTGAGGACATCATTCTCCTGTAAGCCAACTTTGAAGATACAGAATGAAACGTATTGTTTTCAGATTCATGGAAATTATATCTGGAATCCAGGTCTACTTGTGAAACTCACGAAAGAAAGGTACTTGAATACATTTTGTGATTGTACTGTGCTTGTTAACCTAACAAGTGTAAATGATTAAATTCACAGACTTAATCCACTGCGGCCCATGGGTCCTGAAACACTCTAATCCAGTCATCTCCGGATATGGGGCACTCTCACCATGCTGCTCCACTGGGCCTTTGTATCAGCAGGTATTAACACCACAAGTGCCGCCTGAGACTGAGATGGGCACATGATTAGGAGAAGGGGCTTTTTCATCAATGTGCTACTTTTTTCCCCTGTTTTCCACGATTAAATCTCAGTGCATATCGTACTCTTTTACTCATCGCCCAAATATCCTCATTCTCAACATTCTTCTCTTAAAGTTTCCTGTTGAATATTTTCGTTCATGTTATCGGTGAAAGATACACAGAATGTTACCACCAAGTACTGGACTATAAATTAATTCTGCTAAGTGGCAGCACACAACCCCCCCCTGATTATTTATACTTTTACTATTGGTCAGGGTGTCACTTAGATAAACACAGTGGAGGTTCATCTCATCTGGCCCACAAAACACCAGAGTGTGCCTCTGCCAATGCCTCGGCTGAACTTTGACCCTGATGGGTCACAGAGAGCATTTGTCCCTCAGTAATTGGACAGAAGGACCCTTTCGCTCTTCATTTAACCTTTGCGGTCCAAATCTTTCTTCCTCATCTACCATAAAGTCCCCGGTCCTGACCCAGTGTTTTCAGGCCTATCTTTCCACCCCCATCATGGGCCTTTCAAAGCTGGAGAAAAGCTGAAGTGTGCTTGCCCTGTCAGAGACAATGGTGGAGTTAGTGACCCCTGACCCTGCAGACTGAAGCCTTTCTTCCTGGATCAGGCACTGCCTTTCGCTACGGTAGGTTATTGCTCTACAGCTTGGCAACAGAAAGAGGGTAAACACTTGTTAAGATTCTTCTTCTCCAGGCTCGCCCCCAACTTCTTTTCTCTTGTGGTCGTTCTGCTTATATTTTTCTCCTGTTGAGGGGGTTTGTGGGTCTGTTTGAGGGTGGACAGGAGTTAAGGCAGGCTTCTTGTTTGAATTTCAGGCAGCAGCTTCATAATCTATCATTCCGACAGCTCTTTGTCACCAGTCCAAAGGAGACAGGAGTCACAGTTGCTTTGGGCATGAAGGAAAATACACTAGCTAAAGTAATGTAAATGGTTTAGACATGCATCTGCTTTTGTTTAGAAGCAATTGGAGTTTTTCCTTGAAAAAAACACCAGATTTTTGGACAAAAGCTTTGGTACAATGTTTTCTTTTATAAACTGTCCAACTGTGACACTGATGCAAATAAATGTGTTACAAACATGTGTGAAGGAATACCATGAAAAATAAAAGAAATCAGGAATGATGTCCAAGGGTGTTGCAGTTAGGAACTTTGTTGTTCATAGTTTGGAAAGCTGTCTTTCATCAGCACTGCTTTAGAAAACTTTCACACATGTTCTGTCAGCTGCTTGGGTGACCTTCCTTTTAATAAGCCAAGCTTGTTATTACCACGGGATTAATTCTTGTTTGGCGTTTGCGGTGTGATTTTTCGGGCTCCAAATCCAAAACAATCCAACCAGAAGTACTTCCTTTCCTTAATCTTTCAAGTGCTGCCCTGAATCCTTGTGTATCACTGCCACGTTACCAGGGAAACCCCGCTGCCCTCCCCAACACTGCACTGGTCACTTTAGAGAGAGATGGTGGACCTTATGTGTCCAGATGCTGAGCATGCGGCCGTGGCAGGAGGAGCATCCTGTGAGGCACCCACAGCCATATGGGTTGAAAAGGAGGACTCCTCTGGAGCTGCTGGCCTTCTCCTCGGGGACAGAAACCCATTGTCCTAACCCTGCCCTCCATGCCACTTAATGGTGCAGAACAGCATTGTACAGTATTGTAAATTGCTTTTTGCTCCTTTTTGCCCTGTCGGGTCCTCAATAGCAGGGCCCTCTCCCTCTTTCCCTTTCACTCCCTCTCACTCAGTGGGTGTTTTAGAGCCCTCTTCTTTCATCCCTTTCTTCAGTCCCCTCCTCCTTTTGCTACTTTGCTGGGTTTCTCAGTGTTCTCTTGAGTGATGGTCTAATTGTCAAGGAACAATTAAGCCATCTGATTTCTCCCCTCTCCTCTGGTCATGTCTACTTTGTTTTAGAATGGGGCTGCCCGAGTACAGGAAAGGGCTGGAGGTCACTTCAATATCTGTCTGGGCTTCAATGTATCATTGTGTGGTCATAAACATCTTAAAGCTCTCTGGGTAGAGGTCCAGCCAAACATTCATTTTTGTTTCCTACAATTAATTTGCTCACGAAACTAATATTCCGACCCATCAGCAAACGTGTGGAGAGTTAGATTTCCAAAAGCAAAATGAAAAGTTTATTGGCCCCTGCCTAACAATCAAACAACTTTAAAGCCCCCCCCCCCCCCCCACACACACACACAAACACACTTCCCCCGACCGTTTAGGCCTAATAAACATGTTTCACCCTCCAAAGAAGCCAAGAAATATGTTCCCTTTTAATAGACAGGTAAAGCAAGCAGCTGCGAGACAGCTTTGCTTGTCTGCACACTTTAACCCCTGCCATTCCCATTGTTAATATAATGTCACATCTGTGACCCTGTCTGCTCCCTTCTCCCATTTTGCCTTTCACCCTCTTCTTTGCTCATACTTTCCGCTCAATTTCATACTGTCTGGGTTCCTCCCAACGCGTGGAGGCAAGGCCCTGCGCAGTGGTGCTGCAAAGACGACCCTCCTGCACAGGCATCTGCCAGCTGCTGCCCCAATTACGTTTGAGTTTACCGACAGCTTCATGCAAACTTCATATTTTGCAGTGCACACGTGCTACAAGAAATATCTGAAGAATATCAACATGCTCAGTTAGGATACTTTTTTTCTTTCAGTTTATACGTGTCCTCGGGGTTACAGCCCCTGTTGCCAGGGTCACATGAAAAATCCTTGGATATGAGAAACTGCATGAAAAGATAATTGCATGACAATCATGGAATTATGAATATGATAGGAACTGTTTTTTTTCCTGATGAAATAAATTTTTTTTTTTT
>VUQJ01039500.1:12291-22507 GCA_015108635.1 Andinoacara biseriatus | reverse complement strand
AAAAGCTCCCTGAAAAGCCTTCAGCTGATCCAAAATGCTGCAGCTAGAGTCCTGACAGGAACTAGAAAGAGAGAGCAGATTTCTCCCATATTGGCTTCACTTCATTGGCTCCCTGTTAAATCTAGAATAGAATTTAAAGTCCTTCTCCTCACATACAAAGCTTTGAATAATCAGGCCCCATCTTATCTTAAAGACCTCATAGTACCGTATCACCTCAATAGAGCACTTCGCTCTCAGACTGCTGGATTACTTGTGGTTCCTCGGATACTTCAGAGTAGAATGGGAGGCAGAGCCTTCAGCTTTCAGGCCCCTCTTCTGTGGAACCAGCTCCCAGCTTTGATTCAGGAGACAGACACCCTCTCTATTTTTAAGATTAGGCTTAAAACTTTCCTTTTTGATAGAGCTTATAGTTAACTCTATCTAAGGTAAAATGTTCCCTTGAGCTCTCTGTCATGGTGGTCATCTGCATCACGGTTATTATCAATAATAAAAATTAACAAAATAATGAAAACTGAAATTGAAAAAACTTTTTTGTTTACTGAAATAAATTCAAACGATAACTAACTGAACCTGTATTCTTCTTTTTCCTGTTTGTCAGTTTATGTAAAAGCCTTGTGGCACCTCACTGTGTGTGTGTGTGTGTGTGTTTGGCAGTATATCATCAGTATTCTGGAGATGAGACGGCTGTTTTGTGGCTTCAAGTTGAGATTAAAGAAACCCAAATAGAGGAGGAAGAGGAGAGGAGGGCTTGTTTGGCCTTCATCGCCTTGTAATATTTAGAGAATACACATTGAATCAGAAATAAAATGAGCTATTCATGGTGAGTCAGTAAAACATCATCCATCCATCCATCCGTCATCCATCCATCATCCATCCATCCATTCATCCATCATCTATCCATCATCTATCCATCCTTCCATTAGTTTGTGTGTTCAGTTCTGGCTGCTATTAGGAGCTACATGAGATGTTTGGTGATAACATTGTTGTGGTTCAGGTTAGATTCTGCCTTAAACATGTCACAGAAAGCTTTTTCATTCCTTGGAGAGGCTAAACAGAAGGCTCAGAGTGGCTGCTGGGGCTCTGGTGTGATAACAGGATGGATGACACCAGCTGGCATTTGACAGATTTTTGCACAAGAACCTGTGCAGAGAACCTGTTCCTGTCTGTCACTGGTCACGTTAGATGATGTGCATCTTCAGGCTGAGGAGAAGGTCCAGTTTTTCCAAGCTGAAGCACGGTTATGGGTCATTAGAAGCAGCTGATTTCCATACCAGAAGCTCCTGTAAATGCGCAGACTTTTGAATTTCAATATTTTGGTTTGAGCAGCTTTGTTCTGAAATTATAATGATTCCAGCAGAAAAGGCGATCATGACTTATTGATCTAACCGTCCCAGTGATCACACGGCCAAAGTCACCTTCTCTCTGCTGGAAAAGAAAAGCACTCACAGACTTTGCTGCTTTTAAACTCATTTCCAGCTGTTTGCATGCAGCTCTGATAAAAGCTGGAATCACTTCCATGAGATGATGAAAGTGTCCTGCAGCGTTAAGAAGCTTTCAGCTGCATTTCCCTTCAGTCTGAGAGCAGCAGGCAGGAGCTCAGCGTTTGGATTTTCTGCTCTTATCTGTTCTGAACACATTATTTCTGATGAGTGTCTTTCTGGCTTTCTTTGAACCAGCGGTGAGTAAAGACGAGCAGAGACCCCGTACCTGCCTGACCATCAGGACATCATGTTGGACCTCCAGGGAAACGTCACTCCTACCTACTGAACCTCCATCACTTCAGACTAGATAAAGACGCAGCAACCAAACAGCATATATTTACATCCTGAGCTGCATGAAGACTGGACGGCTGAGCTGACATGCCTCAGGCTTAGGTGGATGTCAAAAGGACTTTTACAATATTTGTGTAACTTTACGGAAACAGAGTTCAGATGTGCTGTTGTGAGTGGTTTAGCTGCAATAACAGTTACCTTGGTGTTATCCATAGCTGGCTGCAGGATGCTCTGTGCCATCCAGCACTTAATTACCTTGGATACAGTCACTTAAAGCATTTAATTCAATGATGTCACTGGGCTAAAAGCTATGCCTCTGCCTGTGGATGAGATGTCAGCGGGGTGACATGTACAGAGAAAACAGACCGACCCAAAGGTATCCTACCCCACAGAGGATGACTGTGATAGGCCAGTGACAGGAGGCCAGTGTTGGAGATGATCCAAGAAAAATCCACAGCATCAAATGTGGCGCTCACGTCTAATAAGACCAGAGCAGAGAGTTTCCCATCAGCAGCAGGTCATTCATCACTCAGGGCAGTCCTGTCCCTGTGCTCTCAGCCCAACTGCAACGCTTCAAAGAGCTCATTTCTGTTTAAAACACTGTTCAGCAAACTTTTCTAAAACCCTGGAGAGAAACGGAGATTTGGACAGGGGTCAAAAATGATCCGAGGAGAGCAGAAAGCTTTTGTTATTCAGAGGAAGCTGCATGAACAAAACAGGAACCAAATCAGAAGAACTAATTACAGGCTGGCAGATTCATATGTTTCTGTTTGCTGACGTCCAGAGGAAGTGACCTCATATGTCCTCAGGGAGTCTCCATTGATGCTGTGCTGATGACTCAAAGAGGACTGAGAGGTTTTGGAGGGACGTTCTGCTGCTGCTCAAATTCATCACATTTCTCTGGGAGGTCTCCAGAGCTGCACTTGGAGGAGCTTCACACTTAACTGAAACGTCCACAGACGTGAGGCTGCTGCTCACAGAGAACTATCAGTGCTTCGTGAGCTGATCCGGGGTCAGTTCGCCCAGCGGTTCGACTGTTTTCGACTTTCAAGCCTTGTTTTGCAAATGTTTGTTTCTTGGTTTGTTAATATTTGCTTTGTGCCTTCTTAGTGTGCTCGTCTTCCTCCCTGGCTGCCCTCTCCCCTCCCTGATGGACATCTACACCTCCTGCTGTCTCAGCAGAGCCAAAAACATCATGAAGAACAGCTCCCACCCTGGCTTTGACCTGTTTGACCTGCTGCCCTCTGGCAGGTGCTACAGATGCATTAAAGCCAGAACAAACAGACTCAAGAACAGTTTCTTCGCCACCCATTCTAACTGTGCAATATTACATTATGCAATACTCACCATCTCCATTATTATGTGTACATTATTTTTACAATGTATATATTTTTATACATTTTTTTCTGTCTATTTTAAATGCACTTTCATTTTCTGTATATATTTTTAGATTTTATCTTTTATTTAGGAAGTTTGACTTTCTTTGCATGGCACTGATCAGGAGTGGCCCTCGAATCTCATTGTACATCCTGTATAATGACAATAAAGGCATTCTATTCTATTCTATTCTTTGTGTTTCATTCCTCCTGTGCCTGGAGTCACGTGTCTTTGTTCCCCTCTTCAGTTATCTCTTCCTGCTTTATTTTGTTGTTTCTTTGCCTTCAGTTTTGCTTCCTGTGTCTCGTCCTCTGTTATTCAGTTCAGCTGGGTCTCCAGCTGTGTCCACTCCCCCTAATTTCCCCTGTGTGGATGAATAGTTTCTGTCCTGTATCAGAGCAGGTCCTGTTCTCTGGCCTCTGCTGCGCTGTGTTTGCTTTATTTCAGTCTCTGTGTCGTTCCTCAGTTCCTGGTTTTGGCACTTTTCAATTTATTTTTTATTACCACTGCCTCTTGGATATCAACAGCCTGACTTTAAACAGCTCACCTTTGGTTCACCCCAGTCTGCCTCTGCATGCCTTCAACACAACCTTCAGTCTGCAGCTCACAGCAACCTCTCCTTTGGTCTTTAGCCACGCTGGCTCTAAGGCTTCCGTCACAGGCCTTGATTACATCGATTCTCCATTGTTTGCATTTCTTGCAGCTGTCTGGCCATCCAGACAGGATGCTGGACCTCTGGGTGAGCTTCTACCTGCTGAACCTGCCTTCATTACAGCTCCTTCTGCCAGCTCCCTCTGATGTGGAGGAGCAGCAGCTCTACCCTGAACCTAACAAACAACTTTGAATGCTCGGAGCAGAAGTTGCATGAAGCAGAAAGACTGACAAATGTTTAACGAGCAGGAATCGGTGTCATTTAGGAATGTTAAATGAGACCTTTTATTGTCTGGATTCATACCAGACAGAAAGAGTCACTGCTGCATGTTTCAGATGTTTAAGGTAAGATTCAAGTCATTTATTTATGAAGTGACCAAACAAAGTCCCAGAGAGACAGAAACGATGAATCTGTGTGAGTCTGAAGGAGCTGCTCAGAAACATGAAGCACAGATTTTGGAAACCACAGTGATATCAAACACACTTAGAGCTGCAGAGAGGAGGACGTTCTCAGCGACGCTCCCTGTGATAAACAGCCTCAGAGCTCATTCATACAGCTTTCTTTATCTTTGGAACAAAAATCATGCAAACGGCACAGAAGAAAACATTTTCCAGACTGCCATGTGGCAGGTCTCAAAGACACATTTCTAACACAAACCATGTCTCACTCATGGAGGGACAGTTTTTGACCGCTGCACGGCCGATGTTACTAATGGCTTTTCCACACTCAGTGACGAGTAGTGACGGCATGGAAACAGCCTGAAACGTGGGCAGCAGTGCCACTCAAAAGCTCCTTTAAAGTGGTCTCCTGTGGTTTCCAGGAAACCAGCTGACCTCTCAGTGAAGAACAGGAACACACGTTCACGTCACATGTTGCAAACACCTTTATGACTAAAGGGACGGTTCATAGTTGAGCTGTTAAGTTAGCATTGTTGGAGTCACATGTTCAGGCACAGTGTCGGGTCCAGAGAGCCTGCCTTAGGCTTGCTGTCCAGCAGAGGGCGCCTCCTCTAGCTGCTGTTTGAGTGTACCTCAGTCAGATCCCACGTCCACTGTGGGCCGGGTTCATTTCCTCTGTGAGCAGCAGGACACGATGGCGGCTCTGTCGCTGCCCAATCATCGTTGATCCATGTGCAGAGGTGCTGCTGTGAAGAAGCAAGCAGACCCACAGCTCCAGGTGACCTCAGTGCTCTGTCGTCAGTGAGTATCGTGAAACCAGGAGGTCCCACGGTGCTGTGGACCCGATCCTGTGATAAACACGAAGCGCCTCATCTTTAATGATGAGATGCAGGCGGCTGACAGGATGTGACGCCTGGGATGGAAAGGAGGTGACATAAATCCGGCATCACTAATGGATGGATAATTGGATGTTTACATCTTACTGTTTTACATAATGGATCATTTTTGGTTTGAGGCTGTTTCTGAATCACGGGACTCGTGCAGGCGGCAGTTTGAGTTCCCAGCATGATTCAGTGAGTCTGGAAGAAAAACGGTGCAAACGTCATGAGTCTGCAGAGACACACGCCTCAAAGTCTGTCATCATTCACTCATGGAGCATTTAGAGGCTCATACACAGCTGCAGCCACATCACACATTAAATCCATTACTGAGAGGAATCACACGTAAACAGGCTGTGAAGCCACATTTTAATATTTAATATGGAAATTCAAAGCTCACATATGGCTCGTTCAGGCTGCTGTGGAACACGATCAATCCCACGTGCACTAGAAGGAAGCAGGCAGCAGCGCCGTGTCCGGGCTCATAACGAGGATTATATAACTGCAGGTGTGATTGGCAGCTCCCACTGTGGGAATGCTGCTCATTACACAAAGAAGTCTGAAGGTTCAACATGTTTCCTCTGCTGATCTGTGACGGTTCAAATGCTGCAGATGTCACCACGAGCACAGAACCTTTGAGGGCTAACGGGCCTCGTTAGCCAGGATGAAGTCCCACCTTTGGATGGAAACGCTGGTGTAGGACATGAACCCTGACTGCTTCAGCCGCGGGCTTCATGTCCTCTCTGAAGCTTCCAGAAACATATTTTCATGCTTTTAACTTTCATATGAATTGAGTGTTTAATTCCTGTGAGGACCTGCTGAGCACGTGCATGTGCAGCAGTGACCTCAGCACGTTTGTGTTTTAGCATTAAAGGAGGAGCCGATGCTGCAGGTTAAAATGCAGCTGCTCACCTTCTCACCAGAACCTCAAAACCTTCTTCCCTGACCCCTGACCCCTAACCCTGATGCCATCATATGTGATCTCTCAACATTTGATTTTCCTTCAGGGTCCCTGAGCCCTGCTGAGCAGCTGCTCCTGAGGGATCGAGCTGCTCAGCCCCTGAACTGTGGAACGAGCTGCTCCTCATGCTGGGCTGGTTTTTAAAGTTTGCCTTAAATCTCAGTTTTATTCTCTGGCTTCCAAAAGGAGAGCTAAAGTATTCATGATGCTGTGTTTTCTTGTGTTGTTGTGATTTCTCGGGGATATTTATTGATTGGGCTTCTGGTTCCTGTGAGGAGCTGCAGAGCAAGATGACCCGGCAACTCACGCAACTCACGCTGCCAGACGCATCAACACACAAACGGGATTCCTCCATCTTCTATCTGCTGATTTTGCCTCCTCGTCAGTCTGATTTATCGGGCAGGGCAATTGTTTCAATAATTGTACCATAAAAATTGAATCTATTGATGGAATTACAGCCACACTTTATTTGTTTTTTCAGTTGAGAGTTTCAGTGTTTCTGCAATTACTGGATACAAATGAGATTTACAGAAAAACTGCTGTAATATTTCCAGTTTTAATCTGATCTGAGATCAGCTGATCTATGACGGCTCTCTGACAGCAGAGATGTTCCACTGAGTCACTGTTTAAGGTCAGAGGTCATAGTTTCATATTTAGCTGAAAACATGCAGGTTTCCCAATAGAGCAGCTTTACCAAAACAGGCAAACATGAGAAATGTTTCAGCTTTATAGGTTTGAAATATTTCAGTGCAGTTTGAGAGGATGAGACATTTTAATGAAAGAATGCAGATCATGACCGGAGCCTGAACTGGATCTGGACCTGATCCGGTCTGAATAGAGCCTCTGATCACCGATTCAGGTGATTTTCAGTGGAAAATATGGAAATTCATACTCTGAATTTCAGACACCGTAACTTTCAGAATGACATCATTTAAGTCACTTTAAATCCATTTATGTCAGTTTTCCAGTCTCACTCAAACATTAACATTCTTCTGATCCCATTATAAATGCGTGACATCATCGCTGTCTCCGTCCTTACAGCCTGTTGACGAGTGAACGTCTAACTGGGATTTCAGAGCTTGTAGAAACATGAACGTCTGCAGATGAATTCGCTCCTCTGACGCTCTGCAGCCGCTTCATGAAGGAGGAAATGCATCAGGTGGTTCAGGTGCAGCAGGAGGGGCGGAGTCAGAGAGATACTCAGAGTTTATTGGATAAAACCTGCCAGGTTAGGTTCACAGAGTCTGTTACCGTGGTAACTGACTCTTTCTGGATCTGAAACCCAGAGTTACCCTCATTTTAGGATTAACAAACCCAGAGTTGGAGCTAAACCTGCTCCTGGAACAGGCCTGCACATCTAAACTCCCCCCTTCAGTCAGCTGGATTCTAGCTAGCTCAGTAAATCTGTTCCACTATTAAGGTCATGTGACAAACCAACAGCCAGGGACGTACGAATGGACACAGTACGACGGTGTATGTACACAAAACACGGCAACAGTGGATCATTTCAGGTTCCAAAACTCTCCGAAAGTCGCTGACATCAGCGGAAAAAGTAGCTCAAAGTTCAGCTTCATAACAGGGTATTTTGATCTAATTTTAATCTCTTACTGGAGAACTGTCGGTATATTTCATTCATCTTTTTTCCCTGATGTATAAATGTGCTTTAAGAGCTTATTTTGAATTATAACCTATATTAAATACTTTACTCAGAGGAATGTGAGAGCCGTTTCACCGTGAACGGGAACATTGCAGAAGCATGATGGTGAAGACTGATACCAAGATGATACCATGTTTCAAATATTCGAGTCTGTTCTAGATGCTTTCTGTCTGTTGGGAATCTCCTGGAATAAAAATCTGACCGGTTTGATTTTGTTCAGTCACCAGCTGAGCTGTATAATGTTTTTATTCAGATTTTTAAAGCCGAGCATTTTACAAATATTAAAAAAAACACACACTAAAATTCTGTTTTTATGTGTATCGTGAGCAGTTTCTACTGGAAGTATTAATCAGTAAATTTTAGCTGGAAGGCAGTACAAACGCTGGATCTGAGCTGTGATGTCATCAAATAATCCCGTACTTGGGAAGTTCGTACTTGTCAAGTACGAACTCGCATCCGGCTGCAGCCTCTCCTCACGTCGTTGGCCTCTCCCACCTCCTCATGTAAGGGGAGGAGTGGAAACAAACATCTTAGTTTTAAACAAAAAACTTAATAAAACCAGCAGGAAATTGAATCTGATCAAATATTTTTATTGATTAGGAACAGACCCGCCTCCATCACTGTCCAACAGTTTTTACTCTTTATGGCGCAATGAAAATATCACGATCTCATCAGTTTCTTAGGTCAGTAATAGGCTTTGACAGTTTCATTGTCAGACACGGGGGGTCAGCTCTCCACCCGACTCCATCACGATCCCACCGTTTTTACTCCTACAGTCTCATTACTGAACAGTGATCAGAGCCGGTGTGATTTCCCGGCCCCGTTCTCTTTGTCGCCAGTACAGCTGCAAATCAGTGATCAATAACTGAGTCAGTGTGAGTTGCCAACCAGACTCCATTCATTTTAACACAGTTTTTATTTTCCTAGTTCCAGTCTTTCAGTCCTGCTTCCGGCCCGTTCGGTTCTCAGGCCCGTGTCACTCCGCCGCCGGTTCGGGCTGCCGCTCCTTGTGGACCACAATCCCCTTGCCGATGAGGTCAGGGATCTCCACGGCAAGCCACGGTCCGAGTCCGAGCGCCATGAGGTGCGCTAGCCCGAACCGCGGCGCGTTCCGGGCCCAGAGCGGGGCGAAGTGTTCCGTCAGGCAGATTTTTCCGCCGCGGTACATTTTTGCGGTCTTCCCGTCCAGCTCCGGGACCGCCACCTCGGGCGCGGTGTCCGGGTACGTCACCGGGATGTCGAACTCCAGCCGGAACTCGTAGCGCAGCAGCTCGTGAATGTACCAGCACGTGCCGGTCCATCGCGTGCCGTCCGCGTTGGACTCGAGGCGGAACCAGTCGTTGTCGGCAGCCTTGTTCTGCTCCACGGAGCGGATCAGCGCCTGGTACTCCTCCTTCAGCCGCTGCGGCCACAGCGCGCGGTCCCGCGGGCCTGCGTGCGTTTTCAGCAGTGGGATCTGCGACACGGCCTTGCGTGTCGCCTCGTCCGCCATGCTGCGTGCAGAGGAAGGACCGGATCTGATTCTAGCTCAGTTCCCACCTGGTTCGGCTCGGGTTCGGATCCCTCACAGCTGCTCCGAGGACTGACGTGGACTTCACTGAGAGCGGCTCCGGGCAGCAACCTCTCCTTCCGGTTCCGGTTTCGGTTTCACAATAAAATCCTTAGCTTGTCGCATGTGTTTCTTCTTCTTCTAACGTATAACCAGCAAGAAAATGGAACACCTGAGCAGCGACATATCGTCCCCTGAGAATTATAAGGTTCTATCTGCGTTCTGACCAGCTTTGAGATATTAAGCTTTAAAGATTTTGCACTCTGTATCGCAAAAATTATACAAGGAATAAGTCTTGTTCACACATGATTATTAAACACACCCTAAATGTCTTCTAAATCAGTAATATCAGAATCTTAATAAATGTGTAATTTTTGCAGATAGATCTGCAAAATGTGAAAACTACTAACGATTATCAAGGAATGAAAAAATAGTTCAAGTAAGATTTAAACCATAAAATTATAGATGGAACAGAGAGTCTACACGTATGGTTAAATAAAATTTGATGAATTCTGTGACTTTTTTAAAATTCTTCTTTCATGGCAAACACACACATTTCCTTTTAAAGGAACTGGAAGAATACGGTGCTTTACAAAGTTTCATCTTTTAATGTTTCATCGCTACAACATCGAATACACAATTTTAAAGTTGTGCAATTAAAAAAAATCAAATATTTCATTAAACTCTTGTTGGCAGACTGAGTCCTAGACTTGAATCTTTAATCAAAAATCATTCTTCTATAAAAATATCACTGACAATGACTTTTTATTTCAGTTGTATTCATTCAGGAAAAATCTAACAATTTCTTTGCTGTTTTTTTTCTGGTGTTTCTTTTTTCTTTTTCTGGAGTTTGATGACAGAAATAAAAACTAACATGGTACCACGGCTAAGCTGAGGTGGCAAAAGTACTGACATTCTGTACTTAAGTGGAAGTACAAGTACAACTACTCTGGTAATAGATGAAGTACTGTT
>VUQJ01039498.1:0-10832 GCA_015108635.1 Andinoacara biseriatus | reverse complement strand
CAGCCCTCAGTGCTTATTCTGCTGGACCGGTCAGCAGCCTTTGATACAGTCAATCATGACCTACTCCTATCTATACTCTCAAACATGGGCATCTCAGGCACACCGCTATCATGGTTCAGTGTCATGGCTAGGACAGCTGTCTTCATCGTGTTCACTGTCCACCGGAGTGCCCCAAGGCTCAGTACTGGGACCCCTCCTCTTTTCCATCTATACCACCTCTTTGGGCCCAGTTATTCGTTCTCATGGTTTCTCCTACCATTGCTTTGCCGATAATACTCAGCTTTATCTGTCATTCCCGCCGGATGACTCTTCGATATCAGCACGGAAATCTTATTGCCTTTCAAATATATCCTTATGGATGAAGGCACACCATCTTCAACTTAACCTCTCTAAGACTGAACTACTGGTGTTTCCCGCAAAACAGTCGGTTCAACATAACCTCACCTTAACAATTGATTCGCTCTCACTTTCTCCGGTGAAGGTTGCTAGGAACCTGGGAGTGATGTTCGATGATCAGCTATCATTTACACATCAAGTGGCCTCTGTTGCTCGTTCTTGTCGTTTTGTGCTTTATAATATCAGACAAATTACACCATTTCTAACGCAACATGCCACTCAACTCCTGGTGCAGGCTGTGGTCATCTCGCGCCTTGACTACTGCAATGCAGTGTTAACGGGCCTTCCAGCCTGTGTTATAAAACCATTACAGATGATCCAGAATGCAGCAGCATACCTGGTCTTCAACCATCCAAAACGGGCACATGTCACCCCACTGCTCATTGAGCTCCATTGGCTTCTGGTTGCTGCTTGCATCAAATATAAAGCCTGCACGATCGCCTACAAGGTGTTGACAGAGCAGGCGCCCTACTACCTGCACTTGCTCCTAAAGGCCTATGCTCCGCTTCTGCCACTGCGCTCCTCTACTGAACGTCGGCTTGCTTTACACAAAGCAAGCAATCCCACACTAAGCAATCCAGACTGTTCTCCTCCATAGTTCCCAGATGGTGGAACAAGCTGCCTACCTCCACCAGAGCAGTGGAGGCCCTTGCCATTTTCAAGAAACTCCTAAAAACTGAGCTCTTTAGAGAACACCTGCATTAGCCAATATAACTGCCTGATGTTTATAGATACACTCTTTTATTCTTGCATTGTTTTAATGTTTTAAATTTTATACTATTGTACTATCATTGTAAGTCACTTTGGATAAAAGCATCTGCTAAATGAAATAAAGTAAATTAAATGAACTGATGGACCATCAGGTCACCTGGAGCACTGCCAATGCACATACCTGCCCAAACTACCTAAATGCAACTCAGCCAGCAAGTAGCCTACACATTAAATTTGTACTGTTATAACTGTAGTTTATTTCTTTTACAACAGTGGCATGTAGAGATTTTTTTTTAAAGAGTCACAAAAAATGTAGGTGATCTTGTAAATTTCTGTTCTTAAACCTTCCAAAATGTGATGAAATCATCTCTATGTTTTGTGTTAGAGATATGAAGTGAAATCAGGCTGGAACTGGGCCATCATTCCATGCAATACCACTCTGTACCACACGATGGTGCAGTGAGTCACTGTATCATTTATTCAACCAGGCAAGTCTTTATGCACACAGTTGTACATTTAACCACAAAAGTTAAAACAGCAGCAAACACTCAAAAACATTTCCTGGTAAAACGCTGTCCCCCGGGGTCAAAGTTTTAGTAAATATGAAGAGGGATAATTACAAAAAGTACCTTTAAAGTATTGGAAATTTGTCAATGAAATGCAATTAGAAGCAAATTTAAGATACCCAGTTGTTTTCTTATCTGGTTTCTCTTATACTAAGAGAAAGGACGGCTAGCTGGGAGCACATGGAGCCACTGCAGGTGGACCACTGACCACTAAGGGGGAAATCTGGATTGAAAATTGGTTGAATTACTGTGGTTTGAGTAGTTGGTTTGAAAACAGTTTGATGCTTTTGTGCTGACCTTTTCTCATAAAAACTCAACTTGAGAAAAAAAAATGTGGGTGTCGCAGTCTGGGTCTGGTCCGGGTTTTTCTCCCTCATCTTTTGCCTCTCCTCTGCTCTCAGATGGAGTTGGGCAGGTCCCACCCTGGGCTCTGCCAGTGGGTGACTGAAGAGCTGATTTCCACCTGTTCATCATCGGTTCATTACCCTCCTGTATTTAATGGCCAGCTTGAGTTCACACTCCTTGCCAGACTGTCGTTGCACCGGTGGTGGTGATCAGGATTTTGGATGCCTGGTCATATCTTAGTGAAATCTCTGCTTCTCAGCAGCCTTCCACATTATCTGAAGTGTTCTTTGAAGAACAACTCGCCTGCAGTCCTGAGCTGGTCTGTTCCTGTGGAACGAGGAATTGTGTTCTCCATTATCTAAAACTTACCTGCAGGTCCAACCTCAACGATTTCCGTACCTCTGGGTAAAACTCTGGCCCATCACCCCCTCTGCCGTCTGCTCGGGAACGAGGCTTAAGAATCAATATCATAACACATCTTCCTTCAGTGTAACTCTGGCAACAACAAAGTTTAATCTACTACTCCTCTCTGGCAGCAGACTGCTCCCACTCAGCGAACTAATACTCACCCGTGACTCCTGCTGCAGATGCCTCTCCATTTACTTGAACTTCTGTATGACAGACCTTTTAAAAACTGCATCTTGAGTTCTGGGTTTTGCTTTAGAGTCCACCGACAGAGAAAACTTCTTTGGTTCTGACAGTGGGGTGTGGAGCTTGAATGTTTTTTGGTTCCTACAGTAAGGATCTCAGTTTGTGGGCTTCTGCTTGTCCTTCTGCTTTTTTAGGACTGACCATAGACTCTGGATGGGATTAAGATGTGGGGAGTTTCCTGGCCATGGATCCAAACTGTTCATTTGATGATCGGGTCGGCACTGTAAATACAGACTCTAACCTCAGTAAATAGCTTTGAAACTGTTCTTCACTGAATCACAGAAACATAAAAATCCTCAACACAAACTGAAAGTGTTTGAAACAGAGTTTGTTTTGCAGAGAGGACCAGAGGAGGTCTGGGAAGCACTGCCAGAGTGACTGACCGAGGTGGATGTCGTGTGCTTCTTTCCGTAAATGTGTGCCTACATTTAAAGTGATGCGGAAATGTTTTCTGGTCCGGCCTGTAATGCTGCAGCTTTCGCAGGAACGTGAGCAGGAAGCTCATTCAGACACGTTCACATTAAAGGAAAGGACTTTATGTCTGAAAGCAGCTTTGATGTGCAACCAACTCATCTCCATCAAAACATTCTCAATCTCTTGCTTTTTATCTTGAAACCTCTGTGCCAGCCACACTCCCGACTAACGTTCCTGTATTTCTTCTGCTCTCAGAGACGAGCCTCCACAGTTTGTTGGAAGAGCGCCTGCGTTGGATTTCCGTGCTCAGATTTACCCGTGAAATCTTCAGTGTCGTCATCTCTTAAATCAGCTTCAATCACCTGCAAACACTCACACATCCGCCCGCCCGAGAGCTCCAGCTCCAGCTCTAATGAGTCTTTATGGTGACCTTTCAAACCACATGAAGTGAAATCTTCCACACACACACGGCTCTACCTGTCTCGTGTCTCCAGGTGTGTTTTAATCTCTCTGTGGTCTCTGCGGTGTCACATATCAAACACTCTCCCGCCTCACCTGAGGCCACGGGGCTTCCAGGAAGGAAGCAATGGCGGCACTGTCTCCGCCGACTGATCTGGTCGAGCTTCAAACGCACCTTCAAAAACTTCTCAGGACCAGGCGGCTGACAGAGGACAGATCAGAGGGGAGGGGAGGGGTATAAAACCAGCACACCTGAAGGCAGCAGGTAGGACAACCACTGAGAGGAGAGGAGGAGAGAAGTGTAGTGAGCTTCATACGGGATAAACAGGCCGGAGACTCTGTGGGTTTTTTTAATTACTGAAGACTGAAAAGAAAAAACAGCGCTCATAAAGAAACCACAGAAGAACCTCAAAACGCTTTAAAAAACATTGCCTCGGCGCTGTGAATCTGCTGCATTTAAACAAATCTACAGCAAAAACGTTATTGACAGAGCAGGGACCGACTGATCGATCGATTGGAGGATGTGGATGCTGCGCAGTGTCCTGTGTGTGTCTCTGGTCAGTGGTCTGGCTCTGGACTCAAACACCATCAGATCCTCCAAAGAGTCCACGCCGCAAAGCTCAGAGCTGCCGGTAAGACGACAACACAACCTGCTCTCTCCTTTTTTAACGTTTTTCAGCCACTCCGCGGAGCAAAACCGGCTCCGGGTTTTTCCTGAATCTGAATGAGTTCTGTTTATGTCCTCTCAGCTCAGCATCACCTGAAGCTCCTCACCTGTTTATGCTACACTGCTGCCACCTGATTGGCTGACTGGCTAATTGAGGTGTGCAGGTATTCCTAATAAATTGCTCAATGAGTGAATCTAATTATTCAAAACTGAGACAGAAGCTCATTAATTAAATTTTTTAAAAATAAACTATTTTATTTACTATTAAAAATACATCATAAAATTAAAAAAGAATTATTGTTCTAAAGTTCAGCAGTAAAACAGAAACAAACACTTGTCTCATTGATAAATGCCGATCCAGGGCGGAAACAATTAAAATTAAAAACCTTTTTTGTCCATTTAAAAGGTTTAAAAAAATAAACAAGCTCAAAGCTTTTGAGCAGAAGGCCAATTCCTTAAATATATTTATTTCACAAATGTAGTTTAGTTCATTAGATTTTAATTAAATTTTATTTACACAAAATACACAAAAATGTGAGGAAGTCACAGCAGAATAAAATTGCAGATTCGTCAGTAAAGGAAATCAGGACGTACAGGCAGCTTCCTCAGTGACGTTAAATGTAATCTTCAGGTTTGGGAGGAGGTGAAACTAAAGCTGTTGAACCTGTTTGAGTTCCCGCTCTGCTTACGTATGATTTTACAAAACTATGCCTAACACTTCATAACTTCTGTGAAATCACAACTAAAAATATCTTTGGATGGTCACGTGATGCACCCGGCTGCAACACAAAACAGAAAGAGACCTGAGGGATGTTTTTATCTCCACAGCAGCACTCATGAACATCTGGCTTCACGGAGCTGCAGCTTCTGAGCTGCTGCTGATTCATGGAGCTGCAGAACAGCTTCAAGGCTTCAGTGTGAAAACGTCCTGTGAGGCGAATTCTCATTTCAAGAAACTTAAGGGCAAAAAAGATAAAGATGATGTAACCCAGCAGAGAGAGGTGTTCTGTTCTCTCTTTGGGATCTTTGCATATAACTTAATATATTTGGCAAATGAATTCCAAATGTTTTATCCGTCTGTCCAGCTGCGATGTGATGGATCATTTATCAGGAACAGGAGGTGATGAAAAAGGAACGATAACACTTAAAAACATTTAACACAGACCAGCTCAGAGAGCCGCAGAGGATGATGCTGATTTATTTCTGTAGGAGAAACGCTCCTCAGATCTCAGTCTCTGCACCAGCGGCTCAGCTCAAACCTGATCCTCATTTCAATTTTTATACATTTATCCTTTTGCTGACACTGTGAGATTATTCTGTGGTGTTCAAAGGCAAAAATAACAAGCATTCTTTAACAGGTTTGCAGTGCAGTAGCAACAAAATGAAGAATTTTGTTATTCACCCTGTTGAACCCATTTTAAGACACACGCCATCATTTTGAGAAGAATTTTCTTTTATTATTTATGTGGATTCATGTGTCGTGACATTTAAAATCTTGATATGATACTTTCTACATGTTAACAACACACACCACAACATAGTTTCTAAGTTTAAGGCTTTTTGTCAGTTTTGGAAATCATGAAGTTTACCATAAAGACTTCTGTGAAATTAAGCCAAATTTTAATGGATCGCTAACATGACCTCTGACCTCTGCACCCCTACAAAGTTTTATCAGAATCCATTTAAAGCTCTTCAAGTTGTCGTGTTTACAGTCAGAACAACACACAAAAACAGGACAAGCACTCACATGTACGCAGCCAAAAAAAAAATTTTTTTAATTGTTTTTACTGATTTTTTTAATGTTTTTAAAAATGGTAAACTCCATGATTGATTGATTGATCAATCAATTTTTTTTTAATGGCAGCACGGTGGCGTTGTGGTTAGCACTGCTGCCTCACAGCAACAAGGTCCTAGGTTTGATTCCACCCTGGCCCAGGGCTTTCTGTGTGGAATTTGCGTGTTCTCCCCGTGTTTGCGTGGGTTCTCCGGGTACTCCGGTTTCCTCCCGCAGTCCAAAGACATGCAGTTACCGGGGTTAGGTTAACTGGTGATTCTAAAACGCACATAGGTGTGAATGATTGTCTGTCTCTCTGTGTTGGCCCTGCGACAGGCTGGCGACCGGTACAGGGTGTACCCTGCCTCTCGCCCTATGTCAGCTGGGAGAGGCTGACATAAAACTTCTGATGGACCAAACTTCCACCGACACTCACACATACAAACTTCTCTCTGATTCGATGTGCTTTGTTGAGTCCAGTCCAGTATTTGTTATCAAATAAATGAGTCGAGGTTTCTGAGGAGTGCGTCTCAGTGTGGAGCTTCTGCAGCCACGGCAACGAAAAATGATTCATCACACAGGAAAGAAACCCGCCGCTTAACTCTGACTTCACCTTCATCTGCCTTTTAGGATCGTTCCCATGACGATAGGACGCAGACGAATTCCAACTCCCACCGACGACGGACACCGTCATGTCCTGCATCTGAATGCAACGCACCTGCGGTCAGCAACACACACACACACACACACACACAGTCTCTCACACACATACACAGACCGTCCAGCGAAGTGCTGCAGTGTTCCACTTTAATTAAAAAAAAAAAAATCTCTACTGGTTCAGGATTTCTCACTTTTCTGTGTCTTTTTTTGGCTAAAATGGGACATTGAGAGGCTTTGGCTCACTGCAGCAGTGAGCGGAGGCTGACGAGCAAAAACTGTTTTCTATTTCAAACTAATAAAGCTTAAAGTTTTACTGACCCTCCATCTTCCCCGGCCTCCTCCCCACGTTCATGAACACTCAGACATAATTCCACTTCCATCCTCAGCATGCACAATCATTTCCATCACTTTCTATAGTTATATATACACTCTAATACTCATTTTCCAGCATGTCCCTACCTACAAAGCTCATGTAGGCACAGGATGAACTTTTTTCCACCCAAAATACTTTTATTGTGAAGGAAGATAGAGCAGAAACACTTTTTCCTTTGTCTATGTAATTATATATAGTCATATGTATAAACAGTGATGCTCATTTAAATATGCTAAAATAGTCTGAGGCACACCCTGCAGAATCACGGTTGAATAAATACACATATTCTGATGTTGATATTTGTACTGGGCAGCATTTTTGCTGTTTTTTGTTTTGTTTTGTTTTTTACTGATGTGGACACATTTCATATTTTTAATGTCACTGATTATTACCAGTAATTTAAGAAGAAAAATCTAAAATATCAGCTGTTCAAAACTTGCAGCTAAGTAAGGTTTGGTCTGAGACATCATCCAGCGTTTCAGGGCCTCTGAGCGTCTCAGGTTCATCCCAGCACTTTATCACAGGGTCTGGACTCTGCAGCATGACGCTGCTGCTGGGACAGAAGCCTCAGTTCGTTTCTCCAGTGTTTTTTGTTGTTTTTCCTGGACAGTTTGTTGTCAACTGATGAATCGTTTCTGTGCGCAGCAGAGAGGGGGCTGCAGTAACAGGGCTGACAGGAGGCCGCCCACCAATGACAGACAGGCGGACACGCAGGTGGACAGAGTGACAGACGGACAGAGCGAGCCTGACGGCTTCAACAGGACCAAAGGTGAGAAACTGAACACTAATTGCTATCCCAGAGTGCACTGCAGCAACACGCGGGCGTGCTGACGTCCGTCCGTCTATGTTTCAGCGCCAGAGATGTCGAGCTGCGTGCGGTCCGGCGACTGCGCGGCCGGTCTGTGCTGCGTCAGGTATCTGACCGGCAAACGGTGCCAGAGGATCCCGGTGGAAGGCGAGGCCTGTCTGCTGCGAGGTCCCACCAAGCGGAGGAGGAACCTGGGACGCTGCGACTGCGACGCAGGGCTGTTCTGCGCCGCCGTCGACCGGGTGGAGCCGGGCAAAAACAAGGGCCAGGGGGTGTGCGCTCCCCGGCCGAGGCAAGGCCAGAGGAAAACAAGGCATTCTGGGAAGAAGAGGAGGACGGCAGAGGACTCATGCTGACAGACTCATGAACTCTTTATTAATGTCTCGTCTGTAGAAGGTTTTAGGTGTTTCTCATATCAGTTCATCCAATCAGCAGCCTCCGTAGTGAAAGTTAAATCCTACTGTCTCCATCACTGTATCCAATAAAAACCTATAAAATAGTTGATTTGAGCGCGTCTCAGGTGTGTGGGCGGGTACAGACGGTGTTTGATTGACAGCTCTGTGGCACAAACTGCACCTTTGTTATTCGTTACTCATACAGGAAGTCGGCACAGCAATTTGAATAAACAGGAGTGAAGAGGTCACAGCTCCACAGGTGCAGTTCCTCTGACAGCCAGCAGAGGCGCCACAGCGAGTCAGTCCCCACAGACTCAAACATCTTTACAGCCTCATACAGAAACTGATAGTTTACCCTTAAAGCTTAAAGTTTGTATTATTGTTAGGGGCATGGCCCCTTTGATGTAAAGTTGGACGCCTCTGCTGGCTGTCAGAGGAACTGCAGCCGATGGTGCTTTTTGTTTGTCAGGTCCAGACCTGGAGGGAGGCCTGAAATACACAGAGAGACAATTTCAGCTCACAGCTCACACTAAAGCAGCTTTTAACTGCATTTCCTGTCAACATCGAGTGTTTAAAGAGCGTCTCTCTGCAGTGTGATCCACTACACATGCTGGCTCTTGTCATTTCCTTTATATAAAAAGTCTCTACAATAAATTAATGCACGCCCTTCCACTCTGAAACACTCAGCCTCTGTGCCATGGTCTGATTAAGAATTAGCTGGCAAATACTCCACAACTTCATTCAAATTCAGCACGATTAGATAAGTTTCCAAAACAACACAGTATTAAATGTGTTGCTTTTGGACCATTTGAATCAAACCCAGATTTTAAATTATCTGAACGTTGTGCGTTTCTTCTCTGAAACAAGGCTGCAGACTCTGTCTGCTCTGGAAGCCGCGGTTTCAGAGGTCTGATCTGCTAACAGTCATCAGTATTTATTGATTCATAATTCATCGCTGTTTGTCCAGAACACAGAAAGCTGAAGTGCGTCCTCTGCTGGAGGACTTTAAAATAGATGCTCGGGTGAGACCTGTTCAGGTTCTCTTACTGCTTTTGTCAAACTGGCTTTTATATGTGAAGATCCAGAAATATTTCTTTGTGGTTGAGAGGCTTGGCTTCAGAATGTGGGAGGAAGCTGGAGGAAGAGGGAGAACCTACAAACTCCACAAAGTGTTATTGTATATTATATACACTGATCAAAAAATGAAATGAACACTTTAAAAATGCATCTCAATGGGGGGAAAAAATCCTGCTGAATTGTTATTCTGATGTGGACTGGGTAATGTGTTAGGAATGAAAGAATGCCACATCATTTGATGGAAATGATCAACCTACACAGGCTGAATTCAAAGACACCCAGAAAATCAAAGTGAAAAAATTATGCAGCAGGCTGGAACATTTTGTCCAAATTTCATTGCAGCAACTCCAAATTGTGACCCTCTATAAATAATGGCCTAAGTCATTATTCTTCAAAAGTTTGATTTTTGCCATCGTATTTTAAATGTTTGGTTCAGTTTTTTGTCTTTTCTGAAAAACCTGGAAAAAAATGTTCTTAGGCCATTATTTTAAGAGGGTGACAAAGTTCAGTGGATTGTGAGACAACGGATGGTGACAACGGATGGTCCAGATCTGGACCAGGCCATCATCCTGATACCTGATGGCAGTCAGGGTGCTGTTGCCTAGCCTGTAGAGGTCTGTGCATCCCTCCATGAATATGCCTCCCTGGACCATCACCGACCCACTACCAAACCGGTCATGTTGAACGATGTCACAGGGAGCATAGCGTTCTCCACGGCTTCTTCAGACACTTTCACTTCTGTCACATGTGCTCAGGGTGAACCTGCTCTAATCTGTGAAAAACACAGGGCACCAGTGGTGGACCTGCCAATCGGGCTCCATGTTATCAGGCAGTGAGCCCACTAGATGACGCCGGGCCCTCAGTCCACCCTCATGAAGTTTGTTTCTGATTGTCTGGTCAGAGACCAGAGCCAGTTTCCTCTGTATGGCAACACTGAGCTGATCTCTCCCAGTAAGTTATTACCCATAATATGACTGTAAATATTCCCAATTCTTTTTTTAATTTCAAGGTGAAATGTTTGCAGCTGGGTTAGGACAGCAACACCTCATCTACAGGTATTGTCTCGGCATACGGTGGGTAAACAAAGTATTCAAACCCCTTTAAATATGTCGCTCTTTGTTTCATTGCAGGCATTCGCAAAAAATCAAAAAAGTTCCATTTTATTTCTCACTGATGTACACTCAGCACCCCATCTTGACAGAAAAAAAACAGAAATGTAGAAATTTTTGCAAATTTATTAAAAAAGAAAAACTGAAATATCACATGGTCATAAGAATTTAGACCCTTTGCTGTGACACTCGTATTTAACTCACATGCTGTCCATTTCTTCTGATCCTCCTTGAGATGGTTCTACTCCTTCATTGGAGTCCAGCTGTGTTTAATTAAACTGATTGGACTTAATTAGGAACCTGTCTATATAAGCCCTCTCAGCTCACGCTGCATGTCACAGCAAATGAGAATCATGAGGTTGAACGAACTGCCTAAAGAGCTCAGAGACAGAATTGTGGCGAGGCTCAGATCTGACCAAGGTTACAA
>VUQJ01039489.1:0-13124 GCA_015108635.1 Andinoacara biseriatus | reverse complement strand
TAAATAAATGTTACCAGTGCATGGTTACCAATGCACAGATAATTGTTACCAGTGCATAGTTACCAATGCACAGATAATTGTTACCAGTGCATAGATAATTGTTACTACTGCAGAGATAATTTTTACTAGTGCAGAGATAATTGTTACCAGTGTATTGATATTTGTTACCAGTGCACAGATAATTGTTACCAGTGCATAGATAAATGTTACTACTGCAGTTAGATAATTGTTACCAGTGCACAGATAATTGTTACCAGTGCATAAATAAATGTTACCAGTGCATGTTTACCAATGCACAAATAATTGTTACTAGTGCACAGATAATTGTTACCAATGCACAGATAATTGTTACCAGTGAAGTAGCATGTTAAAAAAAGTTTCATTACAAATGTATGTGAGCTTGGGGGCCCCTGGTGGTCAGGGGTGCTTAGGCAGCCGGATATGTCGCCTTGGCCTCGGGCCGACTGTTCATGGCAACGTTCCTGACAGACCGTTTTACCTAATTCAAGAGTTTCTGAGTCCTTGCGCTGTCTCCTGCCTCCCAAACACTCAGAGCTGGGGCGAAGGAGCGCAGTGACATGACTCTATGTTGCGCCTTCAAAATAAAAGCATGTGAGTTAAAGATTTCAAAATCAAGTATTTTTCTTCTCAATGGTATAATTTTTGGGTGGGACAAATGCACCTGTTACTAATATTGAGGGAAACATGTCCCCTCCATCCCCCCCAGTTCCTATGCCTATGTAGCTGAGATCATCTCAGTACACTGTTTGGACTCTGGACCCAGACCTCTGGAGAAGGGTTCCAGTCTGCAACTGTGTCATGGTCCTGGGCTGGAGGCCCAGTGTTTTGAGTTCTTTTTGTGAAGTTCTGTTTGTTGTATTTTGTAGTTGTGTTTTCTTAGATTTCCTTACAGTTCCTTACAGTTTAGATTTGTTATTATTTGGGTGTTCTGTAATTAGTTATTTGTAAGTTATTCTGGTTTTCCTTTGTTCTGGTCTTCCCCGAGTTTGTGTTCCTGTGTGTGTTTTGTCCTTGTGTCTTTGCCCTTCTCTGCGTTTAGTTCCTTTCTCGTTGTTTCCGTGTGTGGTGTTTAGGTTCCTTTCCCATAGCTTTAGAGTTTAGTTGTCCCTGTAGTTTCCCTTAGTGTCCTTCCCTTGTGTTTCCCCAGCATATGTGGTAGTCCTTGTGTGGTGTCAAGTCTGCAGTTGTATCTTGTTTGGTCACTTCCTGTTTTATTTTGACAGTCTCGTGTTCCCTGTGCTTTGTGTTTAGTTTTGCTTCCTCTGGGTTAGTTTCATTTGTTTCACTTGTGGTCCTCCGCTGTTTCCACTTGCCCTGATTACCTAGTGTGTGTATTTAAGCTCTCAGTTTTTCTCTGTTCCTTGTTGTGTCACCATCTGTGTTTCCTAGCCGTGTGTTCCCTGTTTAGTGTTTAGTTTTGTTTCTCTCAGGCTTATTTGTGACTTTGTTTTCAGCCTTGGTTGAGATTCAGTTGTTTGTTTATTGTAACTTGTGAGCCTCCAGCAAATAAAGCTGTTAGTTTTAAGCTCCAGTTTCACACGTCCTGCATTTGGGTCCTACCCTTCCCACCACACAACTTAACCGTGGCACTCTGTTCCATTCTGGAGTTGCCCTCAGCTGGGGTGGGTATCCTTGTATCCCCTTGACTTGCTGCCTGTGCACTGGAGTTTTTAACTGGTGGACTATAGGCTGACTGTCATTTGTGCTTATGCGCCAAACAACAGTTCAGAGTACCCAGCCTCCTTGGAGCTGCTGGGTGGGATGCTCAAGCATGCTCCATGACTGAACACAACAAATGCAGACTTGACATGGAGCAAAGGAGGGCTGGACAACAAACTCAGGAAATTAACCATAATTGCAATTTACAATGGAATAAAATCATGAAGAGAAATAATCTAGTACATAAAACTCAAACTAGCTAGAACTAAGAACAAACTAAACAGAGAAATACTAAGATGAAAAAAACAAAACACACTGGTCAAAAGACCCAGGACCATGGGAACTTTATTACCATGTAACCCCAAATTACTGTAAGTTTGCATTTTCCATTTTCATCTTGATGTGAAACACAGAACCTTATGATGTAGTGTTATGGCACATTATACTGTAGGTAAAGCATGCTTTCTGCTCTGACTACATAGGTAAAATCAGTCTCAAAGCAACTGTAATTTATCTCAGTTTAAGGTAAGTTTGATCAAATATGTTGACAAACTTGCAGAAAGTAAAAAATATGACTTCATTAGCAAAAGTGCTTCTTTGGGTTGCCATACTAAACACATTTTCCAGAATGGTGGCTGTAAGACAAAATGAACTAGAGCCTTGAGTTAAGTTTCTCCTCTTTTTGTTCTCATTTGGTATTCATGTTGCATAATAAAAAATACTTACTGAATTATGTCACATTTTAGTTATAGCATAAGAACTTTTATGCAATGGCCAATTACAACCAGAAAAACAGAGAGCTCCACACACTATTTAAAGAAAACAAAACAAAAAAAAAACTGAGATAACTACATTCAAAAACACTTTGTAAGATTGTTATTGTGCCATACATACAGTTTAGAGTGCAAACTGAAAGTGAAAAATAATCTGGATATTCATGTTCCTCAAGAGAGGAAAATTGCTTTCATTAAATAAAGACTTGACTGTACCCAGCAGTGATGTGACAGGTCTGAGTGTTAGTCATTTTTAGATCTAAAAATAACTCTTTAAACTAAATACAACTGCATAAAAAAACAAAAAAACAAAAACTGAACTTGCATGCCCAAGTTAGTCTGTACTGGTTATATAATGTGCTCACTGTGAGATGAGAGGCCTACCAACATGTCATTTCGGGTAGGCTCACCTGAATACTTGTTTTGGATCCAGATTTTTTTTAATATTATATATTATCATAATGTTAATATTATTATGCGTAACATCAGAAAGAATCTGAAAAGATTCTCACTTTTCACTTATCCACTTGATTTTGTGACCCCTGCGTTGCCTTAGTCATTGGACTTTGGGTGTGAGAACAAATGGTTAATGCTTGTCATGTTATGCTAGTTGTCCATAGGTGCTAGCAGAGTTTTGCAGATCCACACCTTCATGTTGTAACTGTGTACTGTCTTGGCACACTAAAAACTATCCACTGAGGCCACTGTACACTTCTCATGAGTGCAACTTTGATATTTTCTTTGTGCTTCTTCCTCATTGTGGTGAACTATGGGCTTGCTTTCTTTCCTGTGTAAGATAACTTTTTGAATTGTCTATACTTTTGTTGCAGTTGGGCTACATGCATTTGGCCTTTTGGTGGACTGCATGCATGTAGCCTGTGCTACACTGGTATGCACCCCTGATAATTTTCATGATTTTCCTTTATAAATTGTTGGTTGTTCGGATCAGCAATTTCAGTTTAATGTATCATATAGCAGATGGACACATTGATATTTGAGAAGTCAAATGAAGTTTATAGGATTTACAGAAAGTGTGCAATAATATTTAAACTATATTTTGTAGATCCTCCGATTGCAGAAATAACAGCCTCGAAACACTTCCTATAGCTTCCAATGAGAGTCTGGATTCTGGTTGAAGCTATTTTGGACCATTCTTCTTTACAAAACATATTCAGTTCAGTCAGGCTTGATGGTTTCCGAGCACGGACAGCCCGCTTTAAATCACACCACAGATGTTCAATAATATTCAGGTCTGGGGACTGAAATGAGTCCCCTCTTGACTGATATCACATGGGATAGGTTCCACTGAGGCTGTATAAATATTTAATAAAATGGATGGATGGATGGATTCCAGATACCTGGTAAAACTTATTTATTTCAAACTTTTAAAAAAATAAGATGCCATATTTGTTTCATGAACACCAACAAAATGTTCAAAATTCTGAAACAATGATTGTATCAGAAAATAGTTTTATTTTTGTATTAAATTGGATTAATACAAGTTAGTAACTGTTTTAGTTAGGTTATTCAGCCTACCCTGTCATCTGCAAAGCAGAGAAAACCAGGCTTCCCTCTTACCAGCCACATCTTCCAGCTTATTGGTGGAACACCAAGACATTCCCAGACCAGCCAAGATATATAATCTCTCCAGCATGTCCTGGGTCTACACCGGGGCCTCCTCCCAGTAGGGCGTGCCCGGAATACCTAACCCAGGAGGCCTCAGACTTGGAGACTCAGACTAATTCTCATACCCACTGCTTCACACTCAGCTGCAAACCACTCCAGTGTGAGCTGGAGGTCACCAAATGATGAAGCCAACAGGACCACATCATCCACAAAAAGCAGAGGTGAGATTCTGAGGCCAAAAAGGCAGAAACCTTCCATCACTTGACCACATCAAGAAATTCTGTCCACTAAAATTATGAACAGAATTGGTGATAAAGGACAGCCGTAGTGGAGTCCAACACCCACTGGAAAGGAGCTTGACTTATTCATGGCAATGCAAACAAGCTCTGGCTGCAGGGACCGAATAGACCAGACACAAAATATTCCTTCCACTGCTCGACTACATGCTCAGATGAACTCAGCAGCACCCCACCAAAACTTTTCACCATGTGTGTAAAGAGCACCGCTTTCCCCTCCTAAGTCTCATGACGGTTTGTCAGAATTGCTTTGAGGCAATCAGAAATTTCCATGGCCTCACCAAATTCCTCCCACACCCAAGTTTTTACTTCAGCCACCGCCCGAGCCACATTCCGTTTGGCCCGCCGGTATCCATCAGCTGCCTATCAAGTCCCACAGGCTAACCAGGCCCGACAGGACTCCTTCAGCTTTATGGCTCCTTTCACCTTTGACGTCAACCATCTGGTTTGGGGATTAGCAAAACAACAGGCAACAACCACCTTGTGTGGTGGACTAAATAAAAGAGGTGTGGAATATGCTCCATTTAGAATCAATGTCGTCAGCCTCCCTTGGAATGCTGTCAAAGTTCTGTGAGAGGTGGGAGTTGATGTTTTTGTGGACAGGGGCCTCTGCCAGGCATTCCCAGCACCCCCTCTCTACCAACCAATGAAATGTGTAAACCATTACACTATGGATCCAAAGTCTTTGTCTTCTATAATTATTTATAGATATAGATATAGATATTTTATTAATTAGGTAACTCACACTTGTATCAAGTTAACACATGTAAGCAGGTATTAATAGCTTAAAAAAAGTAGAGAAATATTACATTTTACAATGCTATACGTGTGTTCTGTGTGTATGTATTTGGGCGCCGCGTGCATAAGCCTACATATAGCTCAGTAACCCTATAAAAGTGACGGTTCTTTCAAGGAAAAAAGCTGTAGTAGGAAAGGGTGAGTGTTAACGCTTGATTTGAAGGTTTCTTCCACCTTAGATGGAAATAAACAAGACACTTCAGCTATTGCTTCATCTCAGAGTGCCTTTTGTTTTGCTTTTTTTCCCCTTCAAGTGAGTTGATACATTTGTTTTGTCACACACGCAGCATGAAGGAAATAGTTTTGTGCTTCAAGTAGAAATGAAAGGGCTAAGGGCAGTCAAATGAATAGGAAAAACAAGTGCTATAATTTTCTGAGACACAGTTTCTATATGTGACAAGATGACACTGGGGTAAATGTTGTCATGAACACTGATCGAAGGCTTATATTTTAACAAATAAATGTGTAGTTAATTATGATGATCTACAAAGACTGCTTCCCTAAAAGGCCAAGGACAGAGTGAATGCTGCACAGTGACTTAAACATAGAAAGAAATTCACATAGGCATCTTTATTGGTTTTGCTATTAGAAACTTTGAACCTTTCTTCCCCCCTCCCTCTGCTCCTTTTGCATTTCTCTTTATAGATGGTATTCAATTATTAGCTGGTATATCAGCTCACCCACCAATGCACCCAAGAAAAGGGCACACATGGGCAAAAAGAAACAGGAACTATGGCTAGCATTCCAATATGTTACATTTACTGTATATAAGTTTTAATATACTATATTTAAAGCAGCACTGTACAGATTTTAGTCAATATTCAAGTTTACATATCGCATGCTCGTCTGCGTACTGATTGTAACACTGGGTTATTTAAATTACTGTTGCCTTTCTATCAGCTCGAAGCAGTGTGGCCATTTTCCTCTAACCTCTGGCATCAATGAGGAATTTTCCCCCAGAGAAATGCTGCACATTGGATATTTTCTCTCTTTCATACCATTCTCTGTAAGCCCTGGAGATGATTATGTGGGGAAATCCCCATAGATCAGCAGTTTCTGAAATACTCAGACCAGCCTGTTTGGCACCAACAACCACGCCACATTCAAATTCACTTAAATCAACTTTCCTCCCCATTCTGATGCTTTATTTGAACTTCAGCAGGTTGTCATGTGATTATTAGATATTTGCATTAACAAGCAGATGAATGAAATGAGGTGGCCGGTGAGTATAGGCTCGGTTTGAAGAAACTGTCATAACCATTCAACCATAGCTGTGTAGCTACATTCAGCACAGTCATACAAGGAAAGAAGGCTGCTGGTGCCAATTTTCCCAAGGTTAGCCATACTCAACAAATCTGTGGGTTCTGATAACAGTGGAGGGTGAAAGCAAGTCGAGGAGAGCTTGAGTAAGTTGGTGGATGGGGAATCACATAGTCTTCACTTGACTACAGTCAGCTTCGCAATGCACCGAATGCACACAATTGATGTGGTGGTGATTACATTCATTGATTCATTATTTAAGAAGAAAGTAAAACGTAGCTTATTAAAGGACATTTTTACCAGCTGTTTTTGAGCAAATCTGACTGAACCTCCAGATGTACCTAAGCTTTAAATTTCCAGTTTATCAAATGTCGCTGAGTCCTTAGCTTTAAATGTAACCTCTCTTCTTCCTCTCCTGTCTTACTTACAGCGTTCTCCATCTCTGAGTGCATTTATCTGGCACTCTTTTCTCTATCTTCCCTGGGAAATACAGCAGCTGTACCTTTAGCTAGCAGACAATCTGTGCGACAACCTGCACACAAACAGTTTGTGTATTTGCTGATAGTTGTTGAGCTGATAGAAACATTGCATTTGAAATTACCTGCCACTTACTAATGCATAAATATGTTTCTACCTCTTTCATCTCTTTGCATGTAATAAGTCCTGATAATATACCAATAGGATTGTCTTGTTATTGTTCCTCCATTTAGGCTCAAGTTGGTTTGATGTTTGAAGGCGTGGAGTGACATGAAATAAAAACTTCCCTCAAATGGGTTAAAGCTAAGGTAATGAGTCTGCTTTGAAATGAATGCTAAAGGGTACAAACTATAAAATTAGCATTAAAAATGGGATAGAAAGCAGCAAATGATATTTCAGGTTTGTGGGGTAGTGCCACCCCTAGCTCCTCTGAACACGTCCCTGCTCAGAGACTATAAAATAAAAGTCTAGTTGAAACAGAAAATTGGAGAAAATATGCTGTTTACAAAGTAAAGCAGATTTGGTTGAGTGATCTGGAAATTGCCCACCAAGTTACTTTATCGTAAATCATAAACTTCAGTTCCATATTAAAAATCAGGGGTGGATCTGTGTTCATGGAGTGCAAACAATGAATTTCCTGAATATTCCTTATCTGGCCTTCTTTTATGTCGTGTACCTTTCTTCCTCTTTCTTTTAAACTGACCACCTGCAGTTTTTGTTTTGATTTTCAGGCCCTGCTTCCTCTGATTGTATTTGGTTTACTTGCTGCACTGCCTTGTTTCTCTCAAATAGCTTTTGTTGATACTACATACAGTAATGGCTTGCATCAGACCCTGAGTGGGCTAATCTGACTAATAATGTTTTTCACCAGTCTGAACAGTGGTTGCCAATTAATGGGTTTCCTCCCATTTAATTTACTATAGTGGAACTATTTATCTTGCAAATATGAGCATTTAGAGCAGAGTTTTCAGAGCTATGTCTGACAGCAAATCATAGGATTCCACCTATCCAATGACTGGCTATCATTTTTTTAAATGAATTTATTTATTTTTTAATAATGAGCTTGAGAGGGCATGTGTGTTTCTTTACCTCACTATAAATGTGTAAAGGAAATTTACTGCCTGGCTCATTAGCTGGTACTCTAAACTGTTTGCTAACTCTGCTGTGATGAAGGGGATTAATAGACTGATCTTATACGGCATGATTCACAACATTTAGACAGATTATTTTTTTCAAACCCACTAGTGTAGAAAACAATTTCATTCATCATATACTAAAAACCTGGTGGTGAATGTTACATTGACCTCAAACATCTATTCAAGACTATGATTCCTTTCTCACATTCTCTTTTAGTTAAACCTGCAACACTGGGGCAGTTCCCTGTGGATCATGGGCACTGATGTAAAAATAACTTCTTGCAGTGCTGTTGGAGCCAGAGTTTGTGGTTAATGGCATGTGTGCTGCTTTAAATAGATAAACAATTTTTGGTGAAAAGAGGTGAAGTACTTAAAATTTAAATATGATAAAGAATAACAAGTTACTGTTACCTGATCAAAGAATGCATTAACTGGGGTGAAATTTTTGGGTGGGTATGTGGTTAAAAAAACAAAACAAAACAAAAAAAATACAAAACCCTTCAAGTATGGCTCCCCACCCCTTTTAATTGTTGGTGTTGAAAGTGAAACAAAGACGTTTGGTATTTCTCTTCTTGGTTATAGCTACAGTCAGCTGTTATTACACATGCGTAAGCATTTATAAATACCTTGTCTGCGTAAGCACAGCAAATAACAACACAATTAAAAGGTAAAATGGCAACTACTCAACTACTGGAAAACAATATAACACAACTTCTATAAACACATAATAACTTCTCTAAACTCTTAATCCCCAGGCAAAAATTTAATTTGTCACATATTCATAATAGCAGCAACAATTACTACATTCCTCACAACGTGGCAATAATATTCATATTTCAAATCAGTATCAGTTAGCATCGACATGGTAAGCATGTCAGCATGTGGGTATCAGCACATATAATGTCAGCACTGTTTACATTATGTAGCCTCACAGAGCTAACATGTTTTTAGCCCATAGAGGGCTATGGTCTAAAATGTGATTTTTAGAGTGTTTTCACAGAACTGATATGGTGTCCACTAATATAAACCTATGGAGTGTATTAGTCAAGAAGTGTAGATTCACATTTGACATACGTGTCTATGCAAAAGCCTTTAGAAAAATGGGAAATAGGTGCAGCAATCCATTGAAATTTATTGAAAGGAATAGTTCCCCAGTCTTCCTGGATTGACATTCCAAAGCTCTTCTTTGGATGTTGTCTGCCTTTTGTTCCATTCTCTGCTGAGATGATCCCACACTGCTTCAATAATGTCAGTCCATGACTGATAGTGTTCCATGGTGTGTTTTTTTTGATCCAGGTGTGCCTTCACTGCATCAGCAGTGTGACTGGGATCAGTGTCATGCTGAAAAATGAAGCCGCTGCCAATCAGATGCTTTTCAGATGGTGTTGCATTGTGGATCAAAATCTGGTGGTACTTTTTCTGCATTCATAATCCCATCAATTTTGATCCCAAACACCACTGGAAATGCAGTTCCAAAGCGTGACAGAGCCTCCCCCATATATTACAGAGAGCTGTAGACCCTCACTGTTGTACTTCTCTCCTTACTTCTACAGTACTATACATACTGATAATGATTTGAACCAAAAATGTTAAATTTGGATTAATCACTCTTACTGCCACTGATTTTAGTCTAGTTTTTGCACAATTTGGCATACCTCAACCTTTTATTCCTGTTTCCTTTCGAATTAAATGGCTTTATGACAGCCACCCTTCCATTAAAACCATTGAAGCTTTGGGTTTTGGGTTTCTTCGCTGCTGTTTGGGAACTCACAACTTGGAACCTGGATTTTCTATAGGCATGAGAACTGGAGATTGGCTAGGCTGCTCCATGAACTTATTGTGCTTCTTCTTGAGCCGCTCTATGATGCCTTGGTGGTATGTTTTGGGTCACTGTCATGCTGGAAGACCCATCCATGACTCATCTTCAGTGTTCTGGCTGAGGGAAGGAGGTGCTTGTCTTGTCCAAGATTTTATGGCACATGGACCCGTCCATTGGCTCCTCAATGCGGTCAAGTCGTCCTGTACCAATAGCAGAAAAACAGCCCCAAAGCCTGTTTCCACCTCTGTGCTTGGCTGTGGGGATGGTGTTCTTTGGGTCATACAGAGCATTTCTCTTCCGCCAAACACGGCGGGGAAAGTTGATGCCAAAGAGCTCAATTTTGGTTTCATCTGACCACAGCACTTTCTCCCAAGCCTTCCCTGAATCGTTTAGATGTTTACTGGCAAACCTAAGATGGGTCTGTGCATGGCTGTCATGTACCATGACGTCCTTTGACAGCTCTTTGGTCTTGCTCATGTTGGTGGAGAGGATGAAATGGAAGAAATTGATTCTGTCTCTCTCCATTAAAATTAAACTACCATAAAAATTAGAGACTGCTCATTTTCATCGGAAGTGAGCAAACTTACAAATTCAGCAGGAGATCAAATGCTTATTCCCTCCACTATAAGTATTCAAGGTACATAACTGTTCTACCACTAAGGCTTAAATCAATATCATTTTCTTTTTCACATACCAAATACAGGCCAAATACAATTACATGTTGTATACGAAAGGTAGGGTCTAAGAGTCAAGAAGAAAAAGAACAATCGGAACATACTCAAAGCCTCTTTTTTTTTTAAGTAAACACAATACAGTGCTCGATCCAGATGACTACCTTAAGATGAGGAAAAATAAAGAAAGCTTAGTATATAGCAGGGGTCCCCAAACTTTTTCCTGCGAGGGCCAACTTTTTCCTAACTTTTCCCTTCTCTGATGGGCCGGGGTCAGTTTGAAACAGAAAAAGTGTGACAATCTCAGGGGTGCCTCAACATAAACATTTATTGTTTTCAGAAAGTGACACATAACCAAACATTAATAACCCTTTCCGGGTTCTTCACAGAAAAAAAAGTCTGTGGAACATTAACTTTCTGTTGTGCTGTGCACATCTTAACAGGTAAAGTTGTCAGAGCAGAATCTCTTCCTTAAATGACTCATGTGAGCAGTCTCTCAAAGTTCTTGTGTTCCTTCCTTATAATCCTTTTGTAGGTTCCAGAAGGCTTGTAGATACCGCTGTTTGCAGCTTTTTCTCTCATCAACTTCCCTGTGAAAACCACAAAGCAAGCAGGCTGAGAAACCAAACTCAGTCATACAGCACAATACATTTTACTACCAGTATGGTTGTGGGGATGGATTTTATCCCAGTAGATTTTATTATGATCATATTTGTTTATACTCAGAATGACTCATTCAAGTCAGAAAAGTGAGCTTACCTATGTATGTTCATCAGTGTGAACTGTGGGCCTGCATCTGGCTGGTGAGAAGTTGAATGTCAGGTTCCATTCTAGTCACAGCCAGTCTCAAACACTGATGCAGATGTTCATCTGTCAATTTTTATCTCATCGGAGTTTTCAGGAGTTTCATGTGTGAAAAGGTTTGCTCGCAGATATACGTGCTGCCAAAAAGTGTGGACATCTTCATTGCGTGTTTTTTTTTATGTTAGCGTATGTGTCGTTTGGGAGGGCAATAAGACTGTTGGGTTTGAAAGCGTCTTTCAGAACATCACAGTTCTGTAACTCGGCCAACTCAAACTAATAAGAAGGCTGGGCTTCATCGATGTCAGCAACAAAGGGGTTCTGGAAAAGACGAATTTCTTTTGCATTAACATATAGTTCATGGAATCACACACCGAACTCCGCCTTCAGCATTTCCAGTGCTTCCACACACTTTTCAGTTGGGAACGGGACCGCTGGGTTCTCTGCAGAGAGGTTTTGGGTAGCAGGAAGATGGATGAAGTTGTGCTTTTTCACTTGTTCCAAAATCACAGCTAGTTTCACCTCAAATGCTTTTATATGGGAATACATGTCACAAATGAGTTTCCCCTGGCCTTGTAGCTGCAAGTTAAGGCTATTCAGCATTTCTGTCACATCTGTTAAAAATGCCAGGTGCCATTTCCACTCTGGGTCCATCAGCTCTGGGACCGTTTTGTCTTTTGAATGAAGAAATGTGTTAATTTCGGGTAGCAGCTCACGTAAAAACGCCCGTCAACCATCGGACCTCTGTGTAATTCAGCACGTCGCCATTCGCAGACTCCAGCTCAGACAGGAATTGTTGGAACTCCCTGTGTTTAAGTCCCTTTGGTCTGATGAAGTTTATGCATGACACCACAACCTTCATGACAGAATCCCACTTCAACACTTTGCAGCACAGTGCTTGCTGGTGAGTTAAGCAGTGGACTTTTAGCGCGGCGGTGAGATCCCGCTCTTCCATCTCCTGCTTCACGCGTCCTGTTGGACCCCAAGACATGCCCACCATACTAGGAGCCCCGTCAGTCGTGATGCTGGCAAGCTTTGACCAGTCCAGGTCCAACTCTTCCATGATTTGGCATACTTTGCCGAAACTATCCTCCCCCGTTGTATTCCCTTTGAGACTTTGGAGGGCTGCCAGCTCCTCGCACATCTCAAAGTTTGCGTTAACTCCACGAATGAAAATTACCAGCTGCGCTGTGTCCTGCACATCCGTGCTCTCATCCAATGCTAATGAAAAAAAGTCACATTCTTTTGTCTTCTGCTGCAGCTGTGCATACACATTACCCCCGATTTCTTCGATGCGTCTGGCAAGTGTACTCGCTGACAGACTCACTGCATTGAAGACATCTTTCTTCTCGGGACACACCTCCTCTGTGACAGCATTCAAACATTTCTTAACAAACTCTCCATCCGTGACAGGTTTACCGCTGCTTGCTATCATTTGAGCAACCCGACAGCTGGCCCCAACAAATGACTGGTTCAGCTGAGCTTGGCGTACAAATGTATTCTGCTGAGCTAACAGTCCCCTTTTTAACTTTGACAGTTTGTCTGCCCGCATTTGGCCTTGCAAGCTATCATATTTGTCTTTGTGACGGGATTCAAAGTGCCGTCGCAGATTGTATTCTTTGAATACAGATGAGACAAACAGCCTTTTCTTTGCATTGAACAAAAAAATAATTGTTTGCCCACTGCAGGTTACGTACCCTGCATTCTGAATCAATTTTTCTCTTACCTAACCTTTTCGCCATTATTACGTTCTCTTTGACAGGGGGCAGTATTTTTTTCCCTGGGGG